>ML101644.1:0-15377 GCA_003697995.1 Taxidea taxus jeffersonii
CTGTTTTAAAGGGAAAAGATAGTCTTTTCAACATATGTCTTTGGGAAAACTGGATGTCCACATGCAAAAGAATGAAGTTGGACTTTAATTTTATACCATATTTAAAAAACTCAAATGTAAGAGCTAAAACTATAATTCTTCAAAGAAAACATATGAAAAAAGTTTCATGATGTGGACTTGACAATGATTTCTTGCACATTGTATAATTGTGCATTAAAGGATGCTGTCAACATAGTAAAAAGTCAACTTTTAGAATGGAAGAAATTACTTAGGTATCATATATTTAATAAGGTGTTAATACCAAAATATGAAGAATTTCTACAACTCCATGACAACAGTAACTAAAAACAAACAACCTGATTTTAAAATGAGCAAAGTTCTTGAATTAATACTTCTCCAAAGGAGATATACAAATGGCAAGCAATCACAAGAAAACATGTTCAACATCACTGTTCATTAGGGAAATGCAAATGAAAACCCAAATGACATACCCCTTTATATTCATTAGGGTGGCTATTATTAAAATAATAATAATAAAAACCAACAATAACTGATAAATGTTGGTGAGGACATGAAGAAACTGAATCCTTTGTGCATTGCTGGTGGGAATGGAGAATGGTGCAGGTGCTGTGGAAAGTAACATGGCAGTTCAAAGAAAGAAAGAAGAAAGAAAAAGGAAGGAAGAAAGACAGACTGGCTAAATGTAGAATTAGCATGTGATCCAGAAACTCTGTTTCTGGGGAATTGAAAGCAGGGAATCAAATAGATATTTGATGTGGAAATATGCATAAAGTTAGATAGCTTGCCAGATGTGTATTTCTGGTGTTTCTGGCTCCAAAAGTTTCTGTTTTTACCATCTATGATCTTTGCAAAACAGAAGAGTTACTGGTTCATTCAAGTGGTCTTCACACTCAGGGAGGACTTGGGATCATTTTCTACTGACTGCTTGACCAACACTGGTCAATAAAGGCCACTTTCATGTTTAACTCAAGTACACCTAAGGCATTTGTGTTATGTATGGCTTCAGAGAAAGCTCTGTGGAATCAGACTGCTTCCGATTGGATCCTAGTTCTACCATGTTGTCTATATGGCATTAAATAAGATACTTCCTCTCTCTGTGGTTCAGTTTCCTTGTGGTACAATGGGGTAATAACTGTGTCTGTCTTGTAGAAGTATTGTGAAGATTACATGGTGGAAACCATATACAGCTTTTAGAGAGTGCCCAGAACATTCAACACTTAATATGGGCAACTATTATTATTGTGATCAATCTTTAAATAGGCTCTGTTTTATGATTATCATCTATTTTTATGCTTGGATTTGGAGCGCTTTTATCAATTTCTATATTGTGTTTCTCCATCCACCATCATGTAAAATGATCCCACTAATGCTATTAGGTGGCAAGACATAAGATGAGTTCTGTTTTCCCATTTATTTTCCTGCGAGCAGTTATATTCTAATTCTCCTGGGGGTATAACTGTGAAAGAAAGACTCGGGTTATCCACAGCACCAAAATTCATCCTGCAATTTCATGCCAAATGATTTCACATAAGAAAAAAGTGTTATCCTAAAATATGTGCATAAGCTATTGTAATATTTGTGGTTGCAAAATGAAAGCTATTCCTTCCTTTTGCTACACCCTTCAATATTTGCTCAGGTGCAATGTGATTTCCACATGAACTGATTCTGAGAAGTTACCAGAGAGTTAGAGCAGTTGTCATTCTGGCCTCTAGTAACTTCTCAAACAAAATCATATTCCCGAAAAACGGCTACATAAAGTACCTCTAATAAATCTCTGTGTGTTTGGACCTTATTATAAACCCCATCGGCAATCTGCCTTTAAGCATGAGCACATTTTTAATCAAGCGGTAAAGCATTCCGAGTCTAAAGGTCATTGAAGCTGGAGTTGCAGTGAACTATTCTGTCCCCCTCAGCGAAGGGAGCTTGGCTGGAGAGTTGACACAGTTGCCCCAAAGTTCTGTTCCCTGTGCGCCTGACTGCACTTCCCACGTGACACTGAAGAACACACTTAAAGGAGACAATATTGTTTTACTTATACTCAGGCCCCTAATTCCAGATGGAGCAGGTTTTTTTTTTTTTTCTTAAGAAAGGAAATGTTCACAAAGTCTATCCACTAAACATCTCTCTCTTCAAGGACCACACCAGTAATAAAATTATAATAAAGCTCAGCAAGCACCGGAAGTAGACTGTATATTTATGAGACATACAAAGAGGAAGTAGCAAATTGCTATGGAGCTTGGGACTCATGTCCCTGCAGCTGAGGGCCAATGTCCCCAGATTCCTATTGGATGCACCACCATCAGTAACTCCTCCACAAAGGCAGTGACTTCTGAACTTGAAGTCCACTGGCAATTTCCATGTGTTTCCATGTCTTCTTCAATAAATCACATGCATTCTCCTGAACTTGGTGGGCAATGTTTTGCTGACTTTTTACAAGTTTGCCTGTGATAACCTAGCACAAAGAGGAATAGAGAGTAAAGTAGCCTCAGCGTGCCCTTGCACTAGCTTGAAACTGGGAGTGACTACAAGGTGAAGCAAAATACACTTTTAAGGTAAACACATTTTCAGATGCATATCATTTTATTTCCAAATATGAGATGATTATATCTTCATCTCTATGTCGAGCTATGTGTTTACATCTCTATGATATTTCTCTCCACACTGTGACTTAAAAATAAATATTTAGACAGAATTTACGGTTAGCAGATCAATGAGGCATTTAGAGCAGTTTGCAAGTTCAAAAGAAAGTACAGGACTCTGCAAATTTAGTTAGTATTCCGAGTATAATCATGAGTCATCACTGATCTAGAATTGATGGCGGTATTACTTTGAGGGAATGTGCAATGATGAGCCTAAAGAGACGAATTAAGAAAGGAAGGGGAAAAGGAGCTAGGGGAGCCTGGATGCTCACATTTCTATTATGATTGAGTATCTTGGTCCAGACGATTGATATTAAGCTGACTCTTAAAGGAAAAATATAGATGAGACTCGTTTTTGATCTGAAATCTTAAATTCATATCTAAGTCCACACAATGTAGAACAGACCATGCCAACAACTACTATCCCTGTGTGGTCGTGGCTATTAGAATACACCTGCCCACAGAACCTGATTTCTCCATTTCTGTCTTCCCAAATGTTGTGCCCAAGCTTATGTGACTGCCTTGCCCTAGCCATGATTGCCTTACCCATTTTTCTCTCTTTCATAGAGCCTAATAATCTCCTTCTCTTCTACTTTCCTTTGCTATTTCATGTCCATGTATTTTCCAGGATGTCCAGACTCAGGAGTATCTCTTTAATTTTCTCTACCTCACCCTAGATGTATGCTCTATTCACAGGACAGACCAAAATCCTTCCATGAACGCCCACCCCACCACCCTCCCAATCTTACAAAAAGCAGCCAGCTACATCTTGTATAATAATGTTTTTTTTAACATGGAGCCAGAGATGATTATTACTTTTTGCCAGTGATCTGGCTTAATAATGAAAGGCTTGGCTTTATACATGCTAACAATGAAGACGTTTTTCCCCCAGTAACAATTTTTAAATAAGGCAACTGAATTGAGGTACTTTTGTTTTTACAGCTGGAAGGGGTCTCCGTGACTATTCAGTCCCACACCTTTATTTAATAAAAGAGGCACCTGAAGCCCAGAGAGGCAAAGTGTCTTATCTCTGTGTGGCAGCAGCAGGGCTGTGAGCAAGTACCTGGGCTCCCAGGTATGCTCTTCCCACTGCTCCACTGAGCCTCTCTGAACCTGACGGTCAAGTGATGAACACCCTCGTGCTAAATCACCAGGGTCAAATACTGAAGTCCCATGTTCTTATCTGTGTCCAGTCACCAAATGTTGGTGACTCTGAAGAAATCCCTCCAGCTCTGTCTCATTCTTTGCATTTGAAAAAATGCATAATTCCTCATTTCTTTACAGTCCACTGAGAGAGGGAGAGAGAGAAGATATGGGTGTGTGTGTGTGTATTGTGTGTGCGCACACACAAATAAGGAGCTTTCAAATCAGCAGAACTTTCAGAGGCATCATTTGGAAATTGAGTTTTTGCTCAACCAGCAAAAGCATGATCAAGACAGGAAATAAATTGCCTTCAGTCTTTAAAGCATCAAGAAGACTCTATCTCTTATCCTCCAAGAGCATCATTTAATTACCTCTAGTGTTACCAACTCAATGGACCACCTATCCCAATTAAATAGCAGCACATGCTAATTATCATTAGACTTAATTGGTTTCCCAATTCAGCAACTTCCCTGATCAAGTCTGCCCCAGTTAAGTGGCATTTATTGAACCACCTGAATCTTGCTTAAAAGAAACAAAAGAAAATTTCCCATCTCAAGTTCAGCAAATACGACCAAGTCTCACCAAGTCACACTAGTCAGTTTCTAATTAATTTTGCAAAGCGTACCCTGAGGTTGGATATAGTAAGCGTGTCTTCTCCAATTAGAGTACATATTTTATTACAATCAAGCAAGATGAAGCAAAATATTTCTAACAACAGTCAGTAAAATGTGTGAAAGTTAACAAATATTTACTAACATATCTCCCTTTCCTTCTTGCACAGTTTTTTCCCCAAGATGTTAAGATTATTTCATCCTTTCAAATTTTCCACCCTTTGAACTATGTTTGGTAATAACACCTGTTCTGAAGTAGACAAGCATAAAGAAAGGAGAAATTATGCTCTTGGGCTTAACCTTCCCAGAAAAATTTATGTACCTCACGGCTCCTTTGCATCAGCAAAGTAGATAAATGTAAAATCTGGTACTTGAGAACAGCTCAGGACAGGGGAAGATCCTGGCTGAACGGGCCTCACAATCTGCATAGGTTTTAGAAGGTCAGGGCTGAGTAGAGACAGGAAGGATATGACTCTCCTTCTGGAAAGCTTGGCATTTGGAACAGCATATCGTATAAGTGCATGTGTTCTGGTGTTGAAAGTGGAACTCTGGAGTAATTGTTCCCAGTCTGCTCCATGACAGCTCAAATGGGCTCATGGGACTCAAGAAGGCAGTTGAGCGTTTTTGAGCTCTTCCTTGGAGGAAGTCTAGAATTCTCCCCTCAGATTCTTCCTGCCAAAGTGAGAGCGGAGCATCAAAAAGAAATCTGTGACTCCAGGATTCCCACTTTCCAGGACAAGAGGATAGGTGGGAACTGCTGGCAGAGTCAGGTTGTGATTCTGGGTGTTAAAAGTGTTCAGTGTATCTCTGAGAAAGAATCCCATGGTCCCAGTAGCCCTCTTGGAGGTAGAGGTGGAGATGGGGGGCTCCTTATGCTACCAATAGAGAAATAACATTAATAATGATGATGATAAAAAATATCATCACATTTGATCTTAGCTTTCTTTGGACTGGCTTAAAATTCTTCAAATTTGGGATGAGGGCTCCGAAAAGAAAACAAGAATATCACATAGAGTGCTTTACCTTTTCTCAAGAAGCTAGTGCACATTTAGATTATGTAAGAGTTGATGGAGCCCATTACTAGACTAGAGCCCTTTATTGGCAGCACAAAAATACAGAAAGTAACCTAAATTTCTAGGATGCTATTTAACTAATTAAAATCAATGTTCCTAGTAATATGTGAAATTCCCTCCAATACAATTTCTATGTGTCTGCTCACAACTGAATTAAACTGTTCTGGCCTAAAGCAAAATTGTAAACAGGAATCACTGAAGGTAGAGCTGGAAGGAATCTTACTCCTCACCAGTTATTCCAAGGTTCTCCTTTTACCTCTAAGGTTCATTTTGATCCTTTAATTATGAAAGGATTTGGCCCAAGAAAAACCAAGTTTCCCAATTATTATCTAGTAGCATTTCTGTTATGCATGGTGGAAACCTCTTAGAATCTTCAAACTGTGCTTTCTGGTTGCTCCCTTTTAACCAAAATTGGAAGAGATCTGCTACCAGTTTTTCACTGTTCTGCTTTCTGAAGATCTGATGGAGTCAGACAGCAATGTGTCCTAATACTCGGTATCTGCAGCGGGAAACTTTCTGAGGAAGTGAGGGGATATGACCAGGTAAGGGGGAAGAGCAGAGGGAACATGGGCTAGTCCAAGTGCTGGGGCATTGATCTGGTACTTGTCAGGGGGTATATGATTAAATTTCAACTATTTGTAAGATGAGTGAAAAAAAAAAAGAGCCTCTGCACATTGATGTGTGTTCTTAAACTAGTTAATTAACAACAGAAGATTAAAAGCTATAAAGATCTGTCAAAAAGTAGTACTAATTACAGTTATTTATGTGGACTACTAAACTATTGGCCTGAAATGTCATGGAAAAACACGTGTCATTAAATATGTGTCAGATTAACTTTGTTGTAAATTGTATTTCATTCATTTTCTGTCATTGGCAATTATCGAACACCTGCTATATGCAAGATTACTATTTTTTTCTCTTTTTTTCCACTCATCTCCAACTTCCCCCTTTCTGTGTTTCCCCGTCTTTCTCTCCTCGTCCCTGGTGATCATGAGATAGCCCTGTTAGAACTGCCTTTGTGGTTGTCTACCAATGCTCTTCCCCATCTTTCCTGAGGAAACCAAATTTTGTTGAGATACATGTTTTTTTTTACCCATGCAGCCATGTCCTTGAGGAAAGAACAGCCCCTACCACCAATAAAGTATGATTTATCTAAGTCAATTGAGGTAATTTCATTTCCTTTATCAGTGACCTGTTTAGAAAGGACCAGGTGATCCAGGTCTGGCTAATGAAATATGAAAGTAAGATCCCTACAGAGCTTCAGAGAAACAGTTCTTAGCTTTCAAAAGGTGTCCAAAGAAAAACACAGGTTTTTTTTCTTTCCCTTTTTTTTTTTATACCATATTTTGACCTTTGACTTTGAAATATATGAATGCGATGCCTGAAGCTAGAGCAGCCATCAAGACTATGAGGAGAATTAACATACCTACTGAGGGCAGATGAAAACAATGGAAACTGGATCCTCTGTGATACTCTGAATTACTGAATGACTGGACACTAGAGCCACCCTACCCAGGATCACATGTTACATGAGATAATAACATTTGCTTATTATTTAAGCCACTTTGGGTTAGATTTCCTGTTACTTGTTGCTAATTGTATTTACGGCTATAGCAGCAAATTGGGTATGTGAAAAGATTCTGGGGTCAGGCAAACCACTTCCCATCTCTCTATGTGAATCCTTTTTTTATCCATAGAGTATAAAATGCATAGCATTTGCACAAAGGAAGTCTGTTAATAATTAAATAGTGGTTCTGGGTGATATGAAAAATTAACAAATTAAAAATAATATTTTGAATATCAAGAACAATATCAAGAGGTATAAAACATGCGACTGTGATTTGGGTTTCTATTTTCAAATTCCCAAATTCACCTTCCCAGAGCACTGAGCCGGAACTGACAAACTTCCAAAAATTATGCCCAGAGCTCTGAATGTGCCTAGGGCTGAAACACAGAACAACAGTAATTGAGAGAAATTTCTTTTGAGTACCTTTTAACACAACACTATGCCCTTTGGATTATGCAAGGATGAATAAGACACCTAAACAAAAATTAAGTTTGAAAAATAAAGCTCGTATAGAACTTTAATTAAAAGTATATATAACCATGTTTATTAAGTGGCAAAAATTATTTCAAAATTTAAAAGGGTTTTACTGTCAAATTGTTAATTCCCTTGCTATCTAACGTATTTCTTAGTATAGAAGTGTGTGTGTATAATTGTGTGTGCATATGTGTGTTCATGTGTGTGTGTGTGTGTGAGATACAGCATTCCTTATCTCATCCTTTCCTATGCTGGGGGGAGGGTGGTGTGGAGAGGGCTGGGCGATGGACACTGGGGAGGGTATGCGCTATGGTGAGTGCTGTGAAGTGTGTAAGCCTGACGATTCACAGACCTGTACCCCTGGGGCAAATAATACATTATATGTCAATAAAATTAATTAATAAAAAAATAAGTCAATTTATCCATGGGACAATCTAAAAATTGGAAGAGACACATACTAAAATATTTGCCCTGGCTAATCTATGCCTTTGGCTACCCCCAGTTGTCTTTAAATTATTATATTCCCCAAATACATCAATTTCTTAGGCCACTGTATTTAAATGATAAATCTTTTTTGAAATGGGATATTCTGACAGAAAAAAATAGTACTTTGAGAAGATTTTATCTGAATAACATTCTGTGCAAACTCCCAACATATTGATTTATAAAGAGATCTGAGAAAGCATTCCAGAATATTGCCCAAGAGCGGTAGACATAGAGGAACAGAGTTATGCTACACTGGACAGCCCCATCTTGGGTGTTTTTCATGGCCTACTGGAAAGTTTCCTACTGGTAAGGTACAATTTCACACATGAATGTCTAACAGAGAAGGTTTATTCTTCAGTTTTAGGAACACACAGAACTGACGCTTACATCCATTCTCCTATTTTTACTTATTCAAATTCTTTCCCTTAAAAAAATGCCTTCTGGGGGCGCCTGGGTGGCTCAGTCAGTTAACTGTCAGACTCTTGATTTCGGCTCAGGTCATGATCCCAGTGTTGTGAGATCAAGCCACCCACAGGGCTCCATGCTCAGTGGGGAGTCCGCTTAAGATTCTCTCTCTCTCTCTCCCCCTCTGCTCCCACCCCTAGCTTGGGGTCTCATCCTCTCTCTCTCTCTCGCTAACAACAACAACAACAAAAAATCCTCTGTAGTAGATATATGCTCAAAGATGGGACATGTTTGAAAGTAATTTAAAGCCAAATGCTTAGCTCAGGATGGTAGAAGAAGGAGGAACCTATAAGAGCAAATTAAAGTAGATAAATTTCTTAGATGAATAATTGATAATTAGATCATATTGCTTATCCAAACACCAAAGAGTGGGAAAGAATGGCGTAGAAAAAGGGGTTCATTCAACAAAGGTCAAATGATCACTACGTGCCAGGCAGTGTGCTGGGTGTTGGGGACACGTATGTTCTCTTCGAACTTCCCATCAGGTTTACCATTCAACAACTCATTCCACACACATACGTGGCTGATGTTAACTTCCAAGGTAAAGTGTTAAAAATGAAAATAATGAGTACATTTCAAAATTATTTAAAATATTTATATTGGTTATATCCCAAGAAGAATTTTAAATGTTGTCCTATTTTTAATGAAAAATTCATTGTCAGAAGAGAGTATCTTTGCAAGTCCTTGCGGGAAGGGGTGGGCAGGGGTGAAACTGGTTCTGGCGTATTCCAGAGATCTCTGGGTGGGGGACATTCCCTGCTGATTTACAAAGTGGCAATCTGATTTTCTTTCCCACACCTGGAGGAGCTCAGCAAACAGCAGCTTGCAGGTGTCGCCCAAGTTTGGCTAAGGCGGGCTCCAGCAAGTCTAGCCAGAATCAGGCATAGCTCTTTGCTGTCCTGGAGGGGGCCTGCCTCCCGTGAGCTTGGGCTTGAGTTCATGTATGTGGGTGGCTGAGCGAATGTAACACTCTTGAGTTATAACTCTCCACCTTTCTGCATCTAAATAGTAGTCAAACACTTAAAATAACATTAAGACACGTTCCAGCTTGCCCTGCCAGTCAAAGGGATAGCAGGGGGAAAAACCGAAACCCTGATTTCAGAACCCCAAGGGCTTGCTGATTTGTTAGGTTTAGCGGTTCAGAGGATTAAAAGGCAGAAATACTAGGAAGGAAAAAGAAAGAAAGAGCCAGCATACTCATTGAAGCAAATCTAATGGGCTGCTGGAGCCCAAGAAGAAAAGGTTCTCCTACCTGAGCAAATCTCATTTATTATTCCCGCCTCGCAATTAAAAATTTTTTTAAAAACTAACAATAATTTCCTAGACATTTGTCTTTTTTTGCTATGCTAGTCACATTCCCCAAATCCTTTATCAACGCTGCTCTGCATATGAATGGACTGTAATTGAACTGTCACATTCATGAAGGTCAGTAACCTTTCATTAGTAAGAATGTGTCTTTCTTGATAAATTATAAAGTCTCCGAGGATTTGAAAGCATATTCAAAAAAAAAAAAATTCTCTCTTCTATACCTTGAAAAACAAAACACAGATTTTTCTGTTATTCTGTGTATGGGGTAGGAAAGAATGATTGCTTGTGTTTCTGTTTAATTTGCTGTGTGTAGTTTCTTCCTTCCTTCCTTCCTTTCTTTCTTTGTTTTTGTGTGTAGGTTTTTTGTTGTTGTTGTTGTTTGTTTGTTTTTGAGGAAGGAGAGAATCCTCTCTATACCCCACCTACCTTGGATCTTTTATTTACTTATTTAAAAAAATTTTTTTATCAGCAGTGCTATGCAAAATTGTCTAGTGTGAGCTTTTCCTGAGTCCTTAAAAGCAAAAAAGGGGAAACTTGAACTCCTTCTCTAAAAAAATCACAGCTAGTTATTCTGTCTGCTGCATTAAAAAACAGTAATTATGGATGTTTTTCTTTCTCCTTATAGCACACTTCAGCATTTGCTACGGAAAAGACCAAAGTCATTATGTGCAAATGAAGACCCACCTGAATTATGCGTATTCTGCTAGTCCCACCCAGTGATTTAACTGGTAATTAACTCAGACAAGCACTCAGCCACCCCACCTTTGCGTTCAAGATGGCTGACCCCAGAGCTTTTCCCATCCTGCCAGAGATGTCTGCTTCCACTTCCATGTAATTGGACTTGAGACCCCTCTGGGGATTTTCAACAGAAGCTGCAGACTTACTCAACTAGGACTCACTCTCAGGAGCCCTTTAGCCCAACCGATCTTTCTTTCGTCAGAAACTACACGACACGCATGTCTTTTAATGTGCACTAGTAGTTTAGATGAGGAGCCTGGGAGATATCCCATGATTTGGGACATAGTTTTTTTTATTCAGCTTTCTCAACTTTAAATTGGATTAAAAGGATTCTTCTGCCATTAGGGACAGTGAAAGCCCTTAACCCACTTAACATGAAATTTGAAAGACAATGACGAAAGACCAAAATGAGGTGACAGGAAGGACACCATACAGCATCATTTCTGCCACATTGACAGCTCGTGTGCTTATTTGATACACCGAGAGCTTCAATTCCTTAAGAACTTGCTTACCACTCAAACATGTGGACAAGCATCCATGCAAAACACTTAATCTATGGATGGAAATTTTAAAAATTTCTCATAAAAGAGACAAAGGGAAATGGGCTGTTGCATGAGCTGAGTCCACGTTCAAAGAATGTCATCATCATTTGTAGTACTGTGCGGAGGCACGGTGGGCGTCTCCAAAGCACTCCTTAATCAGAAAGAGAAATATTTTCCTACAGTGTTGGTTAGGTTCCAACTAAGGAAACAAGACATAGGCCAGGGAATGCCACAGGGAGGATGTAACAAGGGTAGATGTCAATGCCATTGGAAGAGCAGGAGGGGCAGGAAGGTGAGCAGCCACTCCAGGAAGTTCTTAACCAGCCTCAGGGCTAGAAGAACAGGAGAGGAGACAGTGTCACTGGGACCTCAGTGCTGATGGCAGGTGCCAGCACATGTGTACCATGAGGTCACAGCTGAGATCCATGAGTGCTCTTCGAAAACGTCATTCCCAAGAAATCAATCTCATTATTCAGTCAAGTATGTCAGACTTTGCATCCAAATAGTTCAGTTGGGGGGAGCTGGAATGGCAGCAGTTGTGCCTCGTAGGAGCTGGGAACTCCAAGGGAGGCACTGACTGGTAGGAGCTGATGCCACTGATAAGACGCAAAAGAGACCCTATGAGGCAGAGAGAAATGGGAATAATCCGGTATCTCGTTCCTCCTGACCCTTCAACTTCACGTTAGTGCCTTCTGTTTTAGAACTTACCTCAAAGCAGGTTGGCCCACGCGTCCCGGGAATGTCGGTGCAGGGTCCCACCCCAGTGGTCCAGAGGAAAGGGCATGGAACACAGCAGAGAGCAAAGAGGTGGATGGCCAGCAGGACTTCTTTCCCGTTAGAAGGTGCCAGCTAGGACAAATGCTATTATTAGGTCGTGCAAAGAGGATACAGAGACAGCAGAAGAAAAGCATTGAATTATGGCGTTGGAATAGACAAGTTATTTCATTCATCTTAGTGGTCAACCGAAGTCAACCAAAGTTCATGAGAGATTTCTCAAAACATAAAAAAGAAAAAAAGCATAGTCCCTGGCGTGAAGTTCACCATGACCGTATCAACACGGAGTTCACAGTCTCCTGGGACAAGCTCAATGGTTCCTGGTGGTTTAAGTGGTGCTTCTTACAGGTCCCAGTGCACATGCTTTGGGTTACAGAAAATCATGCCTGCACTTACAAAATACGATTTCAAAGAAATAAAACTACTTTTGAAAAAACAAGTATGTCAGAATCAACATCCAAATCATTTTTCTCCTTTAATTCTTTTGGCCAATTTAAACATATAAAAAAAATCAAACTAGGGGCGCCTGGGTGGCTCAATGGGTTAAAGCCGCTGCCTTCGGCTCGGGTCGTGATCCCAGCGTCCTGGGATCGAGCCCCGAATCGGGCTCTCTGCTCTGCGGACAGCCTGCTTCCTCCTCTCTCTCTCTGCCTCTCTGCCTACTTGTGATCTCTATCTGTCGGATAAATAAATAAAATCTTTAAAAAAAAAAATCAAACTAAAAATCTTCCTAGTAGTGCACATGGAAGATAGAATATTCTTAGATGAACATAAGATGCTACTTTGGATTCTTATTTTATTTTTATTTTACAGAGAGAGTGAGTCGGGGGCAGGGGCAGAGGGAGAGAGAGAATCCCAAGCTGGTTCCACACTCAGCATGGAGCCCAACACCGGGCTCGATCTCATTACCCTGAGATCAGGACCTGAGCTGAAATCAAAAGCTGGACACTTAACTGACTGAACTACCCATGCACCCCTACTTTGTATTCTCATATGACTTTATCTTTTTAAAGAAATTATTATTCATGGAATTCAGTGTTGTTTCGCTTTGTTTTGGCCAGGAACTTTCTAACTGGTATCTCCAATGGGAAAAACGTAACCGTTGGGGTTACTTCCCCTTCTATAGACAAGAAAGAGTTTATATGACAGACTAAAGCTAAAGGAGCATCTGGTGCTTTTGATGAAAGCTCAGAATTTCTAAGCCCTCAGAGAAGGAAATTACTCAGTGTCCACACTCAGAGGATTCATTGGGTTGATGCTGCCCTTGTTCTGACTGTGGTTTCCAAACTGGAATCCTACAATCTTCTAGAAAGTACAAAGTTGTGTTTGAAGGGTAAAGGGGAGTGAAAGGTAGAGGTGAGTGAGGGGAGGGTAAGTCTGTGCCCTCCACACACGTCTCAATCACAGCAGCTTCACTAGTTGTGGCATAGACATTGTGGTTGCCTTCCTAAATCATTCATCCTATTTTCTACTAGTTCCTCATCCTGAACCATGAGAAATTTCTGGTTTCTGATTAGTCCTCAAGTCAGTCCCATAATCTCAAAGTCCTTTTTACTGACTGGTTCACAGACTCAGGCACAAATCAATCAGTGGATGCCATTCCCCTGTAGGCACCTGAATCTGGTGGTTCATTGAGACCAAAGGGAAGGAACTTAATTCCATGTTAGGAGAGAAATTCTTTCAGAGAATGTTAACTGGAGCCTGGGTGTGCTTGGAACCATCGCATGACCACTGAGGAATCACCAGTGGGATCCAAGAACACTAGTAGGGTAGAGAGAACAAAAGAACTGGGTCCTTTATGAAATTACTAAACAACTGATTCAACCAACTCTAAGCTCACTCTTACATGTGGCATTTTTTATGCATAGGTGATGATTTCCCTATCCTTTAAATCTATTTGTTGAGTTGGATTTCCAGTCACCTGCAGCAGAAACCATAACTGGTAGTGTTCTACCTTTAAACAGACTGAAAATACTCCCCTGGAGAAGCTTCTAAAAAACCTCATACTTTAGTTTTGTTTTCCACTGTCCATCACCTACTGTCCTTTCCTGCCTTGTGACACCCCAGCCCTTTCTCTTCAGCCCAAAATGACACTCATTCCACGCTGAGCTGCCTAGGATCTTGCTAGAAGGTCTTCCCTGGACCTCAGTCTTCACTCGACATTTAGTTACCCTGTGTTGCACTCGCCAAGTCAGCTGACTGCCATCATCATTCAAATTTGCTCATGGCCAGTAATGGCAATGGAAACTTTATTTTGGGACCATGGTGCCCTGAGTATAACAGAAGATTTATAAGTGTTTGCTGGCTCAATAAAAGAATTAGTGAAATAAATATGTCATACCATCTATAGAGTGTTTATGGTTGATGAGAGAACTTCTAAAATATTATATCAGAACCCCAACAAATGAACCTATGATAGAATCTCAGACCCAGTGGCCAGCCATGGGACATTTTTGTAAAGAGGCACCTTCTAAGAGCTATTCCAATCACAGCACTTATTTGAACCACGTACCCCCACTTAGCACTAAACCAACCTAGATGGCAAGGGTATTCGAAACGGGGAAAAAAAAAAGCCTGACCGCTGGAGACAGGTGCTAGGGAAGCCACCCTTCATGTTAGCATGAACACCGTCCAACATTGGAACTGCTGCTCACGCGTCTCTGCTGGGGCCTGGCAACCAGCCCTTCCAACCCCCTTCCCATTCTGTGCTGCCTCATGTTTACACAGTGAAAACGAAACTGTTGCCAGTGTTAATACAGCATAATTTATAAGCTGAGAAGAGAACTCAGCATGCATTCCCTTTTCAAGTGAAACAGACTGTTATTTTCGGAACCAACTGAAGGGTGGAGACATTTCTTGGAAACCAAAGGAACTGCTGATTCTCCAGATCTTTCTGCTTCATAGGACCCACCTCTCCTGAGATGGGTGGGACCAATTCACAGAAAAGCTCAATCTGATGAACCTGTCCCCTGAATTATAGAAGGCATATTCATCTGATGAGGCCATCCCTTCTAGGCTCTGGAAAGTCACTCACACCTCTAGTCCAGAAAGAGGTGCCAGGGACTTGAGATCTAAAACACTGCTTATTGGAGTGGGCCCATAGCACAGAGTCTCTTTCTTACCCATCAGCTATGATTTCAGGGAGACCTCAAAGCCAGACCCCAGGAACACAGGGCACAAAACCCTAATTTCCAAATAAATATGTTTGGATTCTATAATAGATACCACATGTATCCATATCATATCCATCTTTCTTTGCTCCTAATGTAGCAACTGAGGTTTTTGACTGAAAATGCTCACACACACACACTCTCTCTCTCTTCCAAATTCCAGGACCAATTTTAAGGAAAACAGGAGGTAAGATCTCCTGGGGTAGCTGTGTCAAATCTATCTTGCTAGTCCCATCGCAAATTCGGTAATTATACCTCTCCAAAGTTGGGTTTCTGTATCTCTACTAGATCCCCCAGTGATTTTATGCTTTTATCCAGTCTCTAATTACTGAGTTTATTATACTTCTTTAAGGCATCTACCCTCTC
>ML101644.1:20377-37406 GCA_003697995.1 Taxidea taxus jeffersonii
ACTTCGAAATTTTTTATTCTCTTTTTAGATGGTTTTTAAAGATGTCTATTTGGCCTTTAGAAAGATTTAAGTGAGCAATGGGGGTGGGGGTAAAGGGGGTAGGAAAAGAAAAAATCAAAGAAGATGGGATCGGGAAGGAGACAAACCAAAAGAGACTCTTAATGTCATAAAACAAACTGAGGGGGGTTGGGGGGGAGAAGGGTTGGGAGAGGGTGGTGGGGTTACAGTATATGTTTAAATAAAAAAAAAAAGAATCCACTATTTTTCTAAAAGAAAAAAAAAAAGATTTAAGCGAGCATTTCAATGGAAGGATACTTCTAACTCTTAAAACTTATAAATAACCTTATGTACAAAAACAATACACCCTTACATGGCAACAGGGTCTGTCTTGTACAGAATCGTTACCAGCCATAACACTCTAAAGCATATAACTAGGAACGGTCTTGCATTCTCACTGGTTTGAGTTTGGGCACCTTAACAGACGGACAATTCTAGCTAAGTGCCCTCAAACAGATTATGAGGTCCTGGGAAGTATTCAACAAATCAGAGACAATCTCCACTTAGGTGTCTTATATTCTAGATGGCCCAGTGTTCAGTGCCTTTGCACATAAGCAAGAGATGTCCTAACTCTTGAAAGCTTTACAAGATTTAATTAGTGGAAGTTCAAAAGTACATGGACATTCATATGAGAATAGGCTCCCTGCAGGGACAAAGGGTACACCTGCCTTTCCTTCAGAAACAGGAAAAGGAAAAGTTTCTCAATGTGGGACTAATTCACTGGAACTAGGTAATAATGTCTTCTCATTCTTGCTCTTCGAAAATACCTCAGGAGGCCTTTGGTTGTCAGTTTCTAGACATTGTTGACTGCCCCCCCCCTTTTCCAGCACCACTAACAGTGTAAACTTATGAGTCTAGGACGACACCAGATTCAGAAACAGTCACAATTCTCTTTCTCACCATCTTAGAGATGGGGCCACATATTTGCATGACTTTCACTCCAATGTCTTTTTGGCATCAAAGAGAAAAAGGGATGGGAGCCTAAGGGAGACTACAGAGAAATACCAACATGTCATGCCTATTTCCCTACTGAATTTCCTAAGGGGAACATCAAGCTGTAATGACATCTATTGAGGCAGTTGAGGGAAACAGTACAGATATTTTTATCAGATAATCATGTTGCATAAATTTTAAATGCCCTGCTCCTGGATTGTGGTTGTGCTGGGGAATGTCCTTGTTGTCAGGCAGATGCTGAAG
The DNA here is from genome assembly GCA_003697995.1 of Taxidea taxus jeffersonii. NCBI lineage: Eukaryota > Metazoa > Chordata > Mammalia > Carnivora > Mustelidae > Taxidea > Taxidea taxus. Next base: position 21,632 of record ML101644.1, read on the forward strand.
TATTAACAGATAAAGTGTCACGATGAGTGCAAGTAATTTCAAATGGTTCAAAACTGAAATGAAAATTTAGTTGGTTAATAGACGTAAAGCCAAATGTGAACAACCAGTGATTCTAGGTGAAGGCAAAGTCATATGGCTGCTCTTCACACTTTTCTTGAAAATTTCTCTGTAGGTGTGAACAGTTTTAAAATAAAAAGTTAGGGGAGTAGGGAGAGGGTGGTGGGGTTATGGACATTGGGGAGGGTATGTGCTATGAAGTGTGTAAACCTGTCGATTCACAGACCTGTACCTCTGGGGCTAATAATACATTATATGTTAATAAAAAAATTAAAAATTATTAAAAAAAAAGTTAGGGGAAGAACACCAATCTGGGATGGGGAGGAAGTGTGAGGAATAGAGATGGAAAAATATTGGTCACATGTTGGTAATTGAATCCAAGGGCAGAGCAGTTCAAGGGAAGTTCCTCAGATGAGCCTTTCCACTTCTGCATGTTTTAGAAATCTCTATAGTAAGAGCAATTTTTGTTTTTATTTTACTTATTTATTTTTTTTAAAGATTTTATTTATTTATTTGACAGAGATCACAAGTAGGCAGAGAGGCAGGCAGAGAGAGAGGGGGAAGCAGGCTCCTTGCTGAGCAGAGAGCCCGATGCGGGGCTCGATCCCAGGACCCTGGGATCATGACCGGAGCCGAAGGCAGAGGCCCAACCCACAGAGCCACCCAGGTGTCCCCCCTGTTTTTATTTTTTATAGAGCAGGAATAGTCCCTCTTCGCTCATCTTTTAGTTTTCCTCCATGTCTGTTTGGATCGAAGGCCCTTCCCACGTGACAGAGACAGAAAACCAACCACACGTACAGCCCCATTTTCATGACAGGACAGTACACTCAAGAGTGAGGTCAGACATAGGTTGACAGCAGCTAAAGGACTGAACTGGAGCCTGTTTCCATCCCTCTGTTAAAGTCTACAGAACAAACAGTATTTGGAAAACACCGGCTTCATTTGATGCTGGAAGGAGAGGACAGACATGTGAGAGCAGCACAGCTTAAAAGTCTTTGTGGAAATATCCCAACTGTCTGAGTGGATGAATGGATAAAATGTGGTCTACCGGACAATGGAATAGTGTTCAGAAGGAAGGACATTCTGACACACGCTACAACGTGGATGAACCTTGAAAACATGCCGGGTGGAATAAGCCAGTTACAAAAGGACGAGTGCTGTGTGCCTCTTCTCATAGGAGGTACTCACAGCCATTAAATTCACTGAGACAGAAAGCAGAATGGTGGTGGCCAAGGTCTGGGGAGAAGGGGGAACGAGGGAATTAGTGTTTCATGGAAACAGAGCTTCAGCCTGGGAAGATGAAAAGAGATCCACAGACAGATGGTGGTGGACAGTTGCACAGAGCAATGAGATTGTACTTACTATCGCCTAATTGTACACCTACAAATGGTTGAAGTGGCCAAAAAAATAATTTTGTGTGTGTTTTATCAGAATAGGAAGGGAGGAAGGAAGGAAGGAGGGGAGGAGGAAGGAAGGATGGAGGGACGGAAGGCGAGCAAGCCCCCGTCCTTAAAGAGCTCTGAAGTGTTAAAACCTCCTTCCTTCCATACTCGCAACAGGCCAGGGTGAAAGACAGTGCTGTGTTTCCCATGGCTGTGTAAACTGCAGCTGCTGGTAGGAATTCCCACATTAACCCAGACCCAAACCTGGGCACCCGGAGGACAGGAGCTTCCAGATCCCAGAAGGCTGCCCCATGTGGGGAGACCCCACTATGTGGCCCCAGGAAATCCTGGTCGGCCAGAAGTGAGTTGGGGTGAGGGCTGGGGGTGGGGATTTCCTGGTAAGGCTCTTGTAATACCTTGTTAGTGCTTGTAATCAGCATGGCTAGGATGAAAGAAGTCGGGCTTCAGAACAGAAACATTGTGCTTTAAATTAAATCAGCTCCCTGCTGTGAGCCACTTACTCCCTTCCTCCCCGCAGCCGGGGACACAATTCAGAGGTTTCTCTGCGCCCTGAGCAGCAGGAGTGACCTTCAGTCTTTCCACTTAAAATCCATTCAAGATGATCACAGTGGCTTAAATAAGAGTCTCTATCCCAGCCTCCCTGCCTCTCTTCCTCTTCCCAGTGGCCCAGCTGTCATACCTCTTTGTGTCTGTCTCTGTCTCTCTGCCTGTCCCTCTGTCTCTCCGTGTGTGTGTGTGTGTGTGTGTGTGTGTCACACACACACACACACACTCCGGCATTGATTTCTTTTGTGCATCTGTGTGTAAGAGTTGCTAAACCCATCTCCAAGTGCATTGCCCTTCTACCTGGCTCCTAGCTGAGATTTTTTTTCACCTCCTGGCTCTCCTTTCTCCTCTCTGAAGAACAGGGAACCAGATGGCCATCCCCCAGTCTCCCAGCGTGAGTTTGACTGACAGGAGCCTTTGATAAACCTCAGAAGAATGAAGTCATCTCCAGGTCACTGCTGCTGCCTGGCCTTTAACACCCCACACAGACCACCATTATCTGCTGAATAGGAGACAAAGGAAATTAGCCCGGCTTTCCTATCATCCCCATTATTTCCAGGCTGATTTAAACCAGGAGGCAATGAGATGCCCTTCACTTTCCTCCAAAAGGTACAAATGTCAGCTGTTAAAAAATGCAAACAAGAGGCTTTCCTATGTTAATGGCTGGGTTTCTTTGTTAAGGCTGAGGAGGGGAAAGTACATTTTATTCTCTGGCTTTGAGGAGAGACTTAACAAGCTTCTAAACAACTTCCTTAACTACCCATACCTTAAACCAGCTGCTGGGGATGCTTAAGCCTTTAGGTTTCAGAGGGAAAAGAAAGATGGAAGGGAAGCTTCATCTCCAGTCTTTAATAGCAGATAATCACGGAAGCTGGAGAGATGAGTGAAAGAAGTTTCCTATTATTTTAACCCTAAGTTGAAAAAGAAGAAAAGAGCTTCTCCCCTTTGCCCCAAATAATTTTTCCCCCAGAAACTAAATGTTTAAGTGTCAGCAGAGCTAAATAAATAAAATAAAATAAAATAAAATATGAGGCATAGTTTCCATATGCCCTTCTAGATATGACTTAGGAAGAGAATGTTACTGATTGTCTCTTGCCATGTTGTGAAGGGCAGACGTACGTGTGTGTGTGTGTGTGTGTGGAGTGTTATTTGTTACTATGGGTGAGTACCCTAGTGTTAGCTGGAAAATGGAAAATTATGGCAGAAAGGTCCATTATTGGGAAGGAATTTGTTTCACAATTCCACAGTTTCCAAGTATTGGGGGTTGGAGTAAATTTTCTTTGGATGACAGTCTACACTTCTAGAAGGCAGCGGTTGTCATCGTCTGGGCTATCCTACTTTATAACTGTGGGTTCTACAAAACAACCAGAAGATTTCAGTAAAAGAGCACTCTCAAAAAGATCATGATAATCTAGATAAATTAATGACTCAATCAATAGACACTTGTTAGGCATTTGAGCCAGATACCACATGAGGTCATTCGGGAGACACTAATTTGGAGACACAGTTCCCATCAGGGGTTCAGTCAGGATGCAGGAGCGAGACTAGATTTCATTCCTAAAAGATAGACAGGTTCTAGATAAGTAAAACCAGGAGAGGAAGAAACAAAAGCCTGGGGAACAAAGAACCGGGTTGAGAGATTTCTTTGGAATGGGAAGCACTTTAATGAGCAAGGTGAAAAGAAGGTAACGAAATTTTTGGTTTCTGAATGAGGAACTCACAGTTTCTTCCTGCCCTTGTTGGCTGGGGCTGCATACAATACACTGCAGACTGGGTGGCTTAACCAGGAGAAGTGTGTTCCTCACGGTTAGAGGCTGGAAGACCAAGAACAAGGTGTTGACATCTTGATGGCAGGTTTGGTTTTTCCTGAAGATTCTGACCGACAGGCTGTCAACTGCATGATGTATGTTCCCATGACCTTGCCTCAGTGTGAGACCACGTCTGTCTCTTTCTCTTCTTGTAAGAACGTCATGGATATTAGATTAGGACCCTACTCTTATGTCCTCATTTAGCCTTACTTACCCCCATAAAGGCCCCATCTCCAGACTCCAGACATTGTAGCTAAAGACTTCAATAATGAATTCTGAAGGGACATCATGGTCCCTAACACTTCCTTAGATAATGAAAATGCTAGGGAGCCATGGGAGAGGGGACCCACAGGATGAAAAGTTGCCTTAGAAGCAGAAGTGATCAGTGAAAAGAGAGACCAACTAAGAGATAAATCAAGAGGTTCTCAAATGGGCAACAGGTAAGCAAGACAGGGCCCGAGTTTGATGCTGGCAGCAAAAAGAACTAGATGCAAAGTAAAAGCATGAAGGGAAAATGAAGAGGACTCAATGAATGACTAGAGATGACATACAAAGGAAAAGATGTCCTCAGATCATTAGTTCTGAGGTCCATTTTCCTGGGAAAATGGTTGAAATCCAGAATGGGTATCTCAGAGATGCTGCTACTGCAGGACAGAGTAGGAAGATCCAAGTTCTGTAGCCAGACATACTAGTTAAAAAAATGAAACTTTGTCACCTTTCAGATATGCAGCTGTAGCAATTTACGTAACCTTCCTGGGGCTCAATTTCCTCTAGTATCAAGTTGGGAGGATAGAACCAACCACAGTAAGTGGCTTATGTTTTATGGATGAAAGGATATCACCTCATTTAATTATCAAGGAGAATCCCAAAATTACTCCAAGAGATTGCAGAAGAACCTTAAGGATAATGTATCATTCAAATTTCACCGAGATCCTTCTAGGTAAAAGAGTATATAATAAGTAAGACCTAGAGCAGTCATGTCAATGTAGGAGTCACACCAAACCATGAGATAAACATGGAAGCTCTAATATAGTAGCCTTCTCTGACAAGAAAATAAGCCTGAGCTTCAGCTCACTCAGTAGGAATGCAGCACTGGAGAACCATGAAGCAGTTCTCTGTGCTGTAAGGTAGGACATATAAAAAGAACTGAAAGGAATAAAACAGTGGGCTGAGGAGGAGATGGGATTATCTCACACAGACCAATGGAAGGTTATTGTTTGGGGACTAATATTCTATTTTCCATCCCCACAGAAGATGGGACAAGAGGAAAAAAATGGGCTCAAAGCAAATCAGAAAAAAAATGTGAATTATCTCTGTGAAAGAAATTCCGACAATGTGGTTAAGCATATGCTAAGGGCTGAATTATTCCTCTCCCCTTCCCTTAAAAAAAAAAAAATGTTGAAGTCGACCCCTCCCCCTCCATACCTCAGAATAGGACTGTATTCAGAGCTAGGGTCTTTTGAGAGGTGATTAAGTCAAATGAGGTCATTAGACTGGATCCTAATCCAATTGAACCAGTGAACTTACAAAAAGAGGCAATTAGGACATACAAGGAGACACCAAGAAGGCACATCCACAGAAAGAAAAAGCCATATGAAGACACAGCAAGGAGATGGCCATCTACAAGCCGCGGAGAGGGGATTCAGAAGAAACCAATCCTGCCTACACCTTGATCTCAAACTTCTAGCCTCTAGAACTATGAGGAAATAAATTTCTGTTGTTTAAACCACCAAGTCTGTGATATTTTCTTACAGCAGCTGATGGGGTTCAGGACATGCTACCTTTCCCAAAACCTGGTGCCTTGACATTTTAAATATTTTAAGCTGAAGGAGTTTGAGAAAACAGAAAAAGCACAAAGATCACTCTGACCTTCCCTTCTTCACTGAAATGTCATAAAACCTTCATGTGAGAGGTGTCCCCCCTGAACCTGGAAGAAAGGAGCATCCTTATTTCTGAAGACAGAAGGACACTGCACAGAATCTAAGTTTCCCCATTTACTACATTTACTTCATACTCCTTAATCCATCTGACTTCTCCACAACTGTCCACTCTTCATCAAACCAACATAATACTGGTTATGCAAGTCTTCATTTCCTTATGAAGGTCCTAGGCCATGTAAAATTTACAGTAAATCTGTTGCATTTCTGCTGTCACTCTGTCCTTATCAGTTTAACTTTTAGACCTAGGCAGAGATCCTAAGAGAGTCAAGGAAATTTTTTCCTCCCCTGTAGTTTCTGGTACCCAAATGTAAAATGCTCACTTGAAGACTCCTTGCTTAGTCCAAAAGCTGCAGTTAAGAGATCCTGGATCTCAGACAGCGCTGGCGCAAGGTAAGAGTTCTGACCATGTCAGTCTCTTGGATCTCTGTCTATGGGGGCTGGCTGAGTAAAGGTGTTAAGAGTCTTTTTCTTTCCAAATTCAAATTGGCAGAAGAAAAACATTTGTCTAAAAACTAATTCTTTGGACTGGGACTCTGCATTGTCTAAAAATGAGTTCTTTGGATCGTGATTATCAATTCCTTCCCTCCCAGGGACAGTTCCTGTTTTTCTGCTTGTATCTCCTTTTGCTTCCTTGGCTTAGGTTTGTACCCTTCAGATCATACAAGTGCTGGTTTTGTGTGTGCATCTGGCCAGTTGTCAGGCTGGAGATCCCAAAATATGTCCAGACAGAAGGTGGGCTGCACTCCCTTCTCAGTTAGTATAGCATAGATGTTGCCAGTTCTCAAGAGAATTGTCTAAGTCTGTCTTTCATTTGGCTATCTTTGAGAATGGTTCTGGATCTTGGGAGGGTGACATCTTTTGCACCTTCTTTGGGGATGCCTCTTACATTTCTGGTTAAATGTTGCTTTTCGTTTCAAGTTACTTGATAGATGTAAGTTTGGTTTAAATACGTAATTTTTTAAAAAGACTTCTGTGGTCAAAACTTAGCCAAACTGGAGGCTGATACTCAGAGCTTGAGAAAAACGATTTTTTTTCTTTTTTTTAAACATTTTATTTATTTATTTGATAGAGATTACAAGTAGGCAGAGAGGCAGGCAGAGAGAGAGGAAGGGAAGCAGGCTCCCTGCTGAGCAGAGAGCCCGGTGTGGGAGTCGATCCCAGGACCCTGAGATCATGACCTGAGCCGAAGGCAGAGGCTTTAACCCACTGAGCCACCCAGGCGCCCTCCAATTTTATATTCTTAAAGATATTTGCTCTGTGCTTTATTCTCCTTGCCTTGCTGCTCATCAGAAATGATCACAACTGGAGCAGTCTTAAAAACCATATATCAAAGATAGCAGAACTGCTTTGCCCATCTGGGTCCCTGTGTGACTTTGAGGAACAGAGTATAGCATAGAGAAAGTGAGACCATCCTTCCTGAAAGGTGAGACTCTAAATCAGTATTTGTGGGAACTATCAAAGCAGGGATAAAATGGGGCTGAACAACATCAAGAACTGTTGTGCCCTAAGGAACAACCCTTGCCATCCCATCCTTCCATGGCCTTCATTCTTTTTTTTTTTTTTAAGATTTATTTATTTTTTAGAGAGAGTGCGAGCAGGGGAAGGGGTAGACAAAGAGGGAGAGAATCCTCAAACAAACTCTCCACGGAGCAGGGAGCCCGATGTGGGGCTCAATCCCAGGACCCTGAGACCATGACCTGAACCAATATCTAGAGTTGGATGCTTAGCCAACTGAGCCACCCAGGCACCCCATGATCTTCATTCTTATTGACTATGACAATAGCTCTTGGCCTGGTGTCCTGGGGGCCCACCGGTCTACTCTGAAATAGTGTGCATGGGCAGTTGTGGTGCTCTCTGGCCCCAAGGGTATGGATCCAAGTTTTGGTTGTGGTGCAAAGGCTAAAAGCGAGCAACCCTCCTCTTCACCACCTCCACCAGCACACACACATAGCATACACCCTGGGTTTCTGGGAACATAAGTACAGGAGTGCAGTCTGGAAGGAGTGAGAGGATTAATGTGAACGAAAAACGATTTTTTTAAAAGCCCTTTCTCCTAAGCTAAATGGAACTATGTATTTAGAGGCAAAGAACATTCTGAAGCCTACAGAGAACAATTTATTATTACACTCCAAGGACACATGGCTCTGAATCTAGAACATCTTATTTGGAAAGCTTCTCTTTGATAGAAAGAAGCAAAGTTGAAGGTGATTAAGATAATAGGCAGGTGGGCAGGTCCCTTGATATCCTTCAGGCAATGACCCAATTCTTGAAGAATTAGAAACAACTGGCTTTGTCTTTTACAAAATCAGAAACTTGGCCCATGAAGCAAATCAGAGCCACCGATCCATACCGATCTCCAAACCTCCCTTATTCATCTCAGAATGCTTGCTGGTATTATAAAAGATAGAGTATTGGAAACAGAAGTGTCCTGTACTTAAGACAAAGAAGGACATTTAATAACACTATTAATAGTGTTAATAACACTAGATTTAATAACACTAGATTTCAGATCTGACACATGTCAGGTACCTGACACATGGCTAAAATTTTAAAACAAAAGCTATAAGGCTTCCATTTGTATTGTGTGTGTGTGTGTGTGTGTGTGTATACACACATACATATATCCAAATTAATTTATAAAATTCCCTGAAGTTCTACTCCAATTGGCTTAGATATAAATGAACACTCATACAAATGAAGTAAAACTTTCAGTAAGATAGCAACTAACCCAAATGTTTTCAGTTCACATGATCTAGGATAATCTTTGACAAATAGAGCTAGTTTTTAAATTGTTCATATAATAAAAACAGGCATGTCTTCAGAGTTGTCAGCATTACATATAATGCAAACACACATTTTTTTTCTTCCTAGGTTTACTATTCAAACAAACCTATGTTATCTCTGCTAGATGTTTAAGATTATAAAACTATAAACCCAACCTAAGAACAAAATGTACAATAAAAATGAATTGCTTGATGCATGTCAAGCATAGCAGTTAAAATATAAAAGAGGGAAGAACCGTATGTTTAACTTTTTAGGTTTTCTGCTTCAATGATATCTTGATACTTTGCTGCTTTGTCAATGACAAAATAAGAAGACGGCTAACTTTGTTTTGTCTCATGAAATTTGCATAAGCTATTCAAATATAGTTGTTAAAAACAAGTAAATCAAGGGCATGTAAGAGGGATAAAAGTTTGTAAATGAACTTTTCAACAAAATTATATTTTATAATGTCTACTTAAAAAGTTTCAAAAATCTTTCTGATGACTTTAAACTTAAAGCTATACAAAGTTAGGCCAAAAGATTAAGATTCATTTGAATAGAGAGATTTCTAAATAAGATAAAACATTAAAATATTGATGACGGAATATAAGTTTATGTGTCTTTGGCATCTTGTTTTTATATAGAATAGAGAAGCTAGATATATTTGGGTCAGTTAATAAACATGATAAATTTTACCATGAAAAAGACATATGCCTCTGGAAATTATGAAGTGATGTGTTAATAAATTAGCTGCAGGATGATATATGTCAGTTCAAAATTTCTTACTCCCTACTTTTCACTGAAAAAGAAAGATTAATGATTAAAAATTCTAATTAATATACATAAATGAGGCTAATAAGAATTATAAGGGTAAGAAAAACCCCTCTATATGCAAGGAAAATAAGATGTGTTTCAGCAAGGTAAAGTAGAATGACTAGTTGTTCCAGAATGAGAAGAAGAAAAAGTATAGGACAAAAACTGAATGGATTAAAAAAAAAAAAGAAAATTGTAAGCAGTTGCAAAAAAGGAGTTTTGGGGTGCCTGGGTGGCTCAGTGGTTTAAGCCTCTGCCTTCGGCTCAGGTCATGATCTCAGGGTCCTGGGATAGAGCCCTGAGTCGGGCTCTCTGCTCAGTGGGGAGCCTGCTTCCCCCCCTCTCTCTCTGCCTGCTGCTCTGCCTGCTTGTGATCTCTGTCAAATTAATAAATAAAATCTTAAAAAAAAAAAAGGAGTTTTATATGTGGTTAAGCTACTAAGATTGAATAGTTTTGTTTATAAATTCTTTTTTTTTAATGGACCTAAATATCAAATTACATCCAAAATTAGAATTTGGTTTCTCTCTCTGCTAAAACAAAAGGCTTTCCTTAGATTAAGAAATTGAAAAAAAAAAAAAAAAAAAAAAAAAAAAACCACAACACACACACACACAAAAGGTTTTTTAAACCTTTAAAGTAATTTCTTTGAGAAACCAAGATTTTGTGTCTTAAAATATTTTCCTATCTTTGTGTTGTCTTTATCAGGTCTTTGATTAGTTAAAACAACAACAACAACAAAACAAACCCAACCTTCTCAACAATAAAGAGCAAAGGTGTTTTTTTTTTTTTCTTTTTTGACATTCCTACAATACAGCCATATGTATTTATCTTTGAAGTATTTTATGCCACTTTGGTTAAACAGATAATTTTATAATGAGGTGTGATCCTATTTCATCACATCTGACCCTGGACATTATGTACAGTTTCTCCAAATCAACATGAAATGGGGTCATTTGACCTCAAACTAACTGAGATTTCTCAGAGAGTCTCTGAGAAATCTCAAAGGATTCTTCTCTTACCACCTATAAGAGAGACGGGAACATTAATTGGGTTTATTTGGCATGTTAAATTACATGGGGAGCAACACCAGATAGGAAGTGAGGCTGAACTTTTGTAGGCTATAGGTGTATGGATATTCAAGAAATTACATGAAGTTCATAGACATTTGCCCGTACCCTCGTTGCCCAATTACTACATGAAAATGTTGTATGTCACAGAAATAACTAAACTTCCTTATCAAATGAACTCTCATCAGATCTTTAACTGTGGCCCTTTTTAAGCCATTTGTCATTCACAGGCAGTTATTGACTTACTGGGTCTGTGAAAGCATTTGCAATGAGCTACAGGTGACAGGGCTCTCCCACAGGCACAACACTGAGACTATTCCACTAGACTGAACGAGAATTTCTAGAATTAATGAAGAAGCTGATGAATTCATAGAACTGCTGATTCAAGATCAAGCAGAATAAGAATTAATTACAGGGAACTAATGGACTGATGAGGATAATTATGACTTTTATAACTTTTTACTTGAAACATTACTGGTTCTTTAGTGTTTTGTTTTCCAGGTTTAAGGAAACGTTTTCTCCGAAGCCATCTGTAACTTACAGGAGTTTGGTAAAGTATGCCTTTGTGAACAAAGATGAAATAATTACTTTTTCTTCTTACCCAGTCCCTCCAGAATTCAGAAACTCTTAGTAAGTATTCTTTTTTTCATGGCAACATATTTATTTGCATAAGTTCAATAACCTATTTTTCTCGATTTTGTTTCCTTGTAATAGGATACAATTGGAAACATTGCTTATCTTATCAGGGCTTTGACTAGAATGTTATATTTGAGAATGATGTGCATAGAAGAAGATACCACCAGACACCTTTAGGCAACTAAGGCTGACCTTATGGAAGTAACAAAACCCCTTGAAAATATCACCTGATGCCTTTTTTTCAGGGTTTCTGTCCTTACCAGTGGAGTAAGGAAATTCACCTCATGGCAGACCCAGGAACTGAAAGATATTCAGGAGACAGGAAGAGAAGAATTCACCGAAATTCATAGGTATTACAGGCCTAGTCTGATGGAGTATACTTGGCTTGACTTCCAAGTCTCAAGAGGCTTTTAAAAGTCCAATCTGAGATTCTTTATGAAAAGTTCCAACAAGGCGGACCACCCCCCAACCCCCACCAAAAGAAGCCAACCATTCAATTATTATTTTGCCTGTACTTCCACAAGCAATCAGACCACATTAAATGAGACTAGATTTATTTTGCAAACAAATTAGCCTTACTTTGATCATCTCTGATAGAAATGGAGAAGACCATAGAGAAAAAAAATACTATTTCAGTTGGAAAACTATAATACAGTCTTCTGGGTATTAAACTGAAGTCTTTTTGCCTATTATCGTTTAGGTTTTGTTACCTATCTCTACTCTGGACTGAATCCCTAATTCTAATTTCCTCTGATATCTGGCTGTAACTCTCCAAATGAACATTTCTATTTTTTCTTCTACCCCTCTGATTTGGAATCAGTAAAAGTTAAAACTGTGGGTTTTCCTTCGGCCCTACAAACTGAAGCTGTCCACCCTGATGATATCACTAGAGGCATTCAAACTGAAAACCAAAAAAAATCTATTGGATTACCACTGCCTGCCTTCACTCCAGAATATGCTTTGAGTCCAACATCTAGAAATCATCTTGACTTACTGCCCTCTGAACTTAAAAACTGAGTTTCTGGGGTGCCTGGGTGGCTTAGTGGGTTAAAGCCTCTGCCTTTGGCTCAGGCCATGATCTCAGGGTCCTGGGATCGAGCCCCATATTGGGCTTTCTGCTCAGCGGGGAGCCTGCTTCCTCCTCTCTCCCTCTGCCTGCCTCTCTGCCTACTTGTGCTCTGTCAAATAAATAAATAAAATCTTAAACAAACAAACACCTGAGTCTCTAGTTTGTTCTAAACATGAAGCTTTGCTTTTCTTTTGTTTTCATGGAACTACCCAAGACTAAGAGGCTAGTTTGTTGGTTATGGGGAAATCTGCTCAGTTTCTGAACTGTGAAATTGGGGGAAAAGTTTCAGATGGCAGAATAATGGGGTTCAGGACTTGCTACCCAAAATACGGCACCTCGGCATATTAAATATTTTAAGTTGAAGGAGTTTTGAGAAAACAGCAGAGATAGAAAGGTTACTTTTATTACCTTCCTTCCGTTCTCCCCTGAAACAGGTCATAAAACCCTGAAAGGTTGCCCCTCCAATAACCAGAGGAAAAGAGCATCCTTATCTCTGAAGACAAAGAGATGCCAAGAAGAACCTGAACAAACAGGGTTTCCCCAATTTATTACACCTCCCTCATATTCCTTAACCTATCACATTCCTCTGTGACTCACCCTCCATCAGACCTAGCATAAAAATACACAGCTCCTTCTTTGGGTCTTCATTTCCTCGAGAAGATACCCCTGTCTCATAAAACTTATATTAAATAAATGTGTATCCTTTTCTCCTGCTAATCAGTCTTTGTCAGTTTAGTTTTCAGTCCCAGCCAGGGACCCTGGAGGGTAGAGGAAAACTTGTCCTCCCCTACACAGCCTTTGTAATACAGCACCCATTACTCAGCGCACATACACACGTTCCTCAGCACATAATACAGCACACACACACAATTATATATGTAATTTACGTTTGAATCTAGTTCTCAAGATGTGGTTGACCAGGGCAGCAGATTACTTGTTTGGAGAATACAATCCCACTGGATTATAAAAAACAGCACATATTTCTGTGTAATATAGCTCATATCACTATAGTATCTCTCCGCTTAGTAACTGTTAAGAACAGACTGAATAAAGTTTCCGGAGAGAGACTGTGAAATCCCTAATTAATATTTTTATTTCCTACATATCTCATTATTTAGTACAGATCTCACCACTGTCAGCTCAGAAATCTTTCCTTGCCGCTAGTACTCAAAGTGAGTTTGGGATAATCTGAGTTATGCTCAGTACTACAGAAGCAAATGGTCTCCCTTTACGATGACTGGTTTTCTAAAATCACAGAATTGCAGAACACAAAAGATCCCTAGAGAATGCGCTTTAAATTTATTATGTAGCTTCATTGGGTCAGTTCCCATAGTTCTGCAGTACATTTTGGAGCCCTTGGAATTCCATGCAGTTTTTAAAAGTGGTGATTATTCCATTTCTTATACTAGGAACTTCAACTCTTTGTAATGAAGTACGCAAAACCATAAGGAAAATTTATGGAAGGAAAGTATCTTGGGACTGTATGGAAATTTAAACACTGTCTAGCCAAATTCTTAACTCAGACCATGAACCCTTTTACACATGTCACTCACCTGATAATTAAACACCTCCTGTGATCAGAAACTCATCTTTAGGAGGTGGCCTTTATAATCACAATGGGCTTGAGTCTGTTTCTGTGTGCCTTTCACTGGCTGATAGCAGTTTAGAGTGGTTATTATTTTAGTCTGCCCTGCCTGCCTCCCTGCACTACCCCTCACCTTGCCCCTGACCCAGGCACACTGAGGCAAAGTCCTTACACTGACAGTAAAGAGCCTCCTTTTCTCTCTGGTTGCTAAGCTTGATAGGTAGCAATTTGGAGCACCCTGCAGCGGTAGGAGAATATGAAGTCTGTTGCAAAAGTAAGGAGCAGAGTAAGGGAGAGAAGGGAGAAAAACAGAAAGAAAACACCCTGGTTCTAGTTCCCTCCATGGGCAACTCTGCTTCCCCCCCTTGCCACGATTTGGTTCTGTGAGCCAAGAAGCCCTCTTTTTTTTTTTTTTTTCTTTTTAAAGATTTTATTTATTTATTTGAGAAACAGAGAAAGCACAAGCAGTGGGAAGGGTAGAGGGAGAGGGAGAACACTCCCCACTGAGCAGGGAGCCCGATGCAGGCCTCGATCCTAGGACTCCGGGATCATGACCTGAGCTGAGGGCAGATGCTTAACTGAGTCACCCAGGCGCCCCCCAGAAACCCTCTTATTTAAAATATTTCGAGTTACATTGCTGTCACATACAAATAGGAGACTGGTTAAGGAATAAGTCGAAGTCATCCTCATTGAAACATCTAAGATGTTTGCAAGTCATCATTAGAGAGATCATATTTTTATTGTCTAAACTGGGGCACGTTTTGGGTATGAACTAGAACACAATCTGCACGTACGCTGAGACAGTAGCCATAAACTTGGACTGTTCCAGAAAACTTATTGCTAGCCTTCTCATGCTTATTCTTTCCAGTCCCCTCGTCCCTGATTCCTTCACCCTTTGGTACAAGTCACAGTTCCTAATCCCCAGGCCATACTGACTGGTTGTCTTTGAACACCTGGCAATTGGCCAATGCCTCTCTTGGAATGTGGCAGCCAGAACTGAATCTTCTGCTCAAGATGTGGTTGACTGGGGCAGCAGATGACTTGGTCTGGAGAACATACTCCTGATCCCACTGATGCAACCTTCAATTAAAACTCCTTCTGGGGTGCCTGGGTGGCTCAGTGGGTTAAAGCTCTGCCTTTGGCTCAGGTCATGATCCCAGTGTCCTGGGATCGAGCCCCTCATTGGGCTCTCTGCTCGGCAGGGAGCCTGCTTCCGTCTCTCTCTCTCTCTGCCTGCCTCTCTGCCTACTTGTGATCTCTGCCTGTCAAATAAATAAATAAAATCTTTAAAAACAAAACAAAAAAACTCCTTCTAACTCTGGTCCTTTCTCTTAAACAGCACATTAGAATGTGCCTGGCATGTAGCTGGGACTTCAAAGCCAATGAATAAATGAAGTCAACTCTACTCCAATTGGCTTCTGAGGATTCGAATATGGGATCTTTTATTTGTCTGCGTGCAATCTCATCTTCTTCATTTCGATCAACTACATTAGTTTATACTTCACAATATCGTTGTTTCTCCCAACTTCCGTTCTTCAGTAAATGTAGTGAGCATGTCATCAGTATGTAACCATTACTGATGTTGGTCTTAGCTAACACTTAGTGCTTCTTGTGTGTCAGTTCTTATTCTAAGCATTTTAGACTATTTTTAACTCACTTAACATTCATAATAAAGTGATGAAGTGGATATCATGATTATTCTCACTTAACAGATAAAGAAACTGAGGCACAAAACGGTTAAGTAAGTTGCCTAAGGTCACAGGGAGCTCGTAAGCAGCAGAGCCAGGATTCAAAACTAGACAATCTGCCTCCAGAATCTATACTCGTTTGCACGTTTCTGTTCTCATCAAGTGCACTGATTACTAAGATCAGGAGCAAGTCAGGGCCAAAGACAGAAACCGTGACATGCCGCCAGAGTGTGAGTACATAGCAAGCACTCAATGTGTGGGCTTTGTTCCATCAATTCCTACTCTACCTAACTGTATAGCAACCATCTAAAAATAAAATGTCCATATCGGAGGGAGGATCAAGATGATGGAGAAGTAAGAGACCTAAATATCATCGGATCCCAGGAGTTCAGTTAGGCA
>RCUC01130455.1:0-34056 GCA_003697995.1 Taxidea taxus jeffersonii
ATGCCCCTAGATTTATTTTTACTTCATGCTTTCAGGAAAAGTAACTTTGGAAAGCTTAGTACTAGCTTTTAAATGACAAATATATAAATGACACAAAATCACACTATTTGGGAATGTTCTACACCTTGAAATATTTTGACCTGATGTCCTTATTTTACAAAATTGGGGACTAAAGTTAATTTGCTGAGGTTTTTAAAAGGCAAGAAACCAAGATGAAGAGTTGCCTGGGGGTGCCTGCCTGGTCAGTCATGTGACTCTTGATGTCTTTTTGGGTTGTGGGTTCAAGCCCCATATTGGGTATAGAGATTACTAAAAAACAAACAAACTAAAAAAAAAAAAAAAGAAACACCTTGGTTATTTTATTCTCAGGCCTGCTGAAGATTAAAAGAGCAAACAAATTTTTGAGATAGGCATGCTGAAAACAGTGAAAAGTGACAATATAATAACGTGACAGAAAAAGGAGACCCTTCCGAAATAACCATAGGAAGATTATAGCATAGCCCTCTGGGGCCATTTAATGTAGACAGTGAGGACGTCTCTCTGTTACAGTGACACAGAATATAATTGGGACCATGTATTGTATATTCTTTGTGTAATCAAGGACAGAAATGCATAGAGCCTTTTATAAGTACTTTCACTAACAATAGGCCTTAGATATGTAAACTAAAGGACCCAGAACGATGCCCTTCACAACAGGCTTCAGATGTATTTGTACTTAGGTTAAGGGAATCAGAAACACTTCATGGAGATAGGCCCAGTTTATTCATTTGCAAAATGAAGAGTTTGGGCTAAAATAACTATTGGAGTTACAGGCCAAAATATGTAATCTCATATACCCCTTCTATCAGATTAATACTGTGTCTTAAAAACTCTGTCAGATTTCTTACAACCAATTTTCCAATAGAATACAAACAATATAAATCTAGAATGACATGTGGTACTTGCTTTATTCACTTAAAAACATCAAAAATGCTTTTGTCATTCTGATCTGACCATAAAATAAGACATAGAATAAGACTTATTTTCTAAGTCTTAAAATAAGACTTAGAAATTTTTAGGTCATTTATTCATTTATTTAACAAATATCCATTGAGCACTTGCCTAAATCCAGAGACTGCACTAGCTCCTGGGAACACAGGATTTAGCAAAACAGTCTTGTGTCCTCAAGAAACTTAAATCTGGTGGGAAAGACAGATATTAAGCTTCTAATCACATTAAATGACATTTGGAAGAACTATGGAAATGACAGGTGCCTGGAGAGTTTGGCATTAATGTAGGGATAAGGAACAGGGTCCACTAAGAGCTTTTTCCCTTCGGGTTCTAAGAATGTTTCACTGTAGTTTTTCTGGATCTGCGCTATAGAAATGCTTCCTGGGTAAGACCACTTTGCCTTTTAAGCAAGATCCTTTGGAGTAGCCAGAATTAAAATTCCTTGAAAGGAATAATAAGGAAAACCCCAAGCTGGGCAAATTTTGAGGGGCAGTTTATCTGTTTTTCTCTTCCACCCTGCTGCCCTCTATCGCTCTTTTCCTGTCTTTTGTTGTCATTTCCGTAATTTATTGATGGTCATCATGTATACATAAAAATTCATCTCTCTGGACAGGGAGGAAGAACCAAGTTCTGCTACCACCGAGGCTAAATTTTAGATCATTTGGATGTTTGCTTCATGTGAAATGTTCTTTACTTCTTGGAAAGTTATTCCCTCCCACAAGCAGCTTGGTTGAGTAATGAATTCTCTTTTTCAATTTGCAGTTTTACCCAGGTTCAACTGCCATTCTTAGATCGCTCTTAAACCACAGAGGAGTTTTCTAGCTTTCGTGCAACAGGCACTGAGGATTTCTAGGTCTCTCAGATCTTTTCTAATCTGACAGGGATCTTGGCTGAGAACATTTCGTTATCCTTATAAAAGAAAATGCCCAGTCCTCTTTATACCTATATCTTTCATTCATTCATCCATCCATCCATCCATCCATCCATCCATCCATCCATTCATTCATCATCGAGTAATGTCTGTTGAGTGCCTACTGTGTGCAAGGTACTCCATTAGGTGCTGGGGATGGAGAATAAAACCTCACAGTCCCTAAAACTCCAAAGGATCTTACATGCAGTCTGTGAAGTTTTATAGCCGTTGGGCATCTAGTGCTAGTTCCAGTTGCAGAAGAAAACCCCAAGTGGAAATGAAGGATAGCAATCTCTGAGCTCTTCCACCCTCTTTATCAGACTCCCTTCACTCATTTCATCCATCCATTAATTCTGTCACCAAATATTTATTGAGAGCTAGATGTTGTTCTAAATGCCGTGGGCAAATAGTATATTAATCATGCCCTCCATTCAAGGAACTAGAAGAGCTTGCCATCTGGAAATCTGATGTTAGGGGCATTCTGGTTCCCTGGCTCTTTTGTTTAACAAGGACTTTCATATCCCCATTATGCCTAGACACCCAGTTGAGGCCAAGATTCAGAAAGTGGTGCGGGAAAGGCAGCCTTGTTGGTCTGTAGGTCATTTGTAATGATGAATCTGCACCCTCTGATGTTTCCTGTTTCTTCCCTTTACCTTTTCTTCTTTTGTGGTTCCTTGACTTTTACTTTTGGAAACCATCTTTGTTGGAACTGACCTTCAGAGGCCTCCTGGTACGGGACTGGGCAGAGACTTTAACACAAGTCAAACCTGTATTTTACTTGTGATTTACTGGTTTTAGGTTATCAGGCAAGTTACTTAATTTCTCTGAACCTCAACTTCTTTATCCATGAAATAAGAAAGATAATTTTGTTGTAAAAATACACAAGGTAAATTATAAGTACCTGGCACATGTAGACATAGTTTCCCTTGGTTGCCTAGTGTTGTCTCCCGGAAACAAACGGTTGGTGAGAGGAAAAGTGGATCACGGGTAAACACTGAACAGGAATGGAGATAATGGTTGCTTTATTGGAGGCACAAAACACAAATTGTTGACTTTTGTGTGACTTTTGGTGCATTTTCCCTTTCACTATTATGATCTCATAGATTGACAGTTTTCATGTAAAGAGATATTAGAAGAGAGAGGAGAAAAATTTCTAAGAATTTTTCTTAGAAGAGAAATATTCCTCAAGTTCCCACTTACATAGTATTTTTCAAGAATAAAGTTATGGTTGTTTGCTCCAGTAGGTATTAGCTGCCATCCAAAGTAAATAGAATATTTAAAAAAATAGTGTTAAAGTAAAATAAATGTATGGGTCATGTATTGCTAGATTATTTTTTAAGTAATCTCTAGCTCCAACATGGGGCTCAAAGCTCATGACTGTGAGATCAAGAGTCGCATGCTCCACGGACTGAGCCAGACAGGGACGCCTGCATTGCTGGATTTTATTCAGTTCAAAGATTTATCCTAGAAAATATCACCAAAAGGATAGTCTCATCCTTAAAAGTGAAGCCTTGGTTTTGTGACAGTTTAATTCTTATTGTCAATATTAGAGTAACTTCTGTGAAGAAATTCCGCTAAGCTTTCGATGTTGCTGTGTTCAAAAACCCGACAGGCAAAATCCAATTTAATACCTAAAATTAATAGCCTTTTAAAAGGCTAAGGATAAAATTTGAATTAATACTTTGTAGTGAATTGTTGTCAGCCGATAATTGCTATCGAAGAACCACACAAGGCCTACTTTTGGTGGCATTGCTATCTTCATAGACAATAATGTTACCTCAAAATACAGTTTCATTGTTAATTTATTCTTCCTCATTCCTCCAACCATCTAAGAGATCTGTCCCTCTCTTTGCTCAATCTCATTTTGTTTTTATTTCCACAAATAAAGCGATACTTGAATTGGATTATATTAAATTTTGATCTGGTAACTGGTACTATATGACATAATCCTAGGTTCTAATTCATACAAGTGGTGAGAAAATTATTTTAGTCATTTCTAAAATATTAGGTCTGTAAATATTCCATAATAATGTTAATTAGGAAGAAAAGAAAGAAAGAATGTTTGGTGTCTACAAATCGATGGTTGCCAGACAGAGGTTTGTTCATACACCTTTGTATGAGTGGGGTTACAATGAGATAAGACCCAAGAATATTGACAGTATTTACTGATTCATAAAATAAGGGATTACCATTGAAGTAAACTGATAGAAAAATGAGAGAGAAGGGCAGAGGAAAAAAAAATTATTGAATTGTTTAGTTTTTTCAAGCTGCTTTATATTCACTGCAAAATTGAGACGATACAGAGATTTCCCATATATGCCCTGCACCTACCTTACATAAGCTCTCCCCCTGTCAACATCCCCCACCAGAGTGGTATGTTTGTTACAGTTGATGAACCTGCACTGATACGTTATAATTACACAAAATCTGTAATGTACAGAGGAGTTCATTCTTGGTGTTGCACGGTCTTTGGATTTGGACAAGTGTATAACGATTCATCATGATAGTATCATGCAGAGCACTTTCACTGGCCTAAAAATTCTCTGTGCTCTACCTGTTTGTCCCTCCTCACCCAGCCTCTGGCAATGACTGAGCTGTTTGACCGTCTTTAGTTTTGTCTTTTCCAGAATGTCATCTAGTTGGAATCATACCATATGTAGCCTTTTCAGATTGATGTCTTTGACTTCATATTATGCATTTAAAGTTCCTTTATGTCCTTTCATAGCTCAGCAGCTCATTTCATTTTAGTGCTGAAAAATACTTCATTGTCTGTAGGTATCCCAGTTTCTGTACCTATTTACTTACTTACTGAAGGTCATCTTGGTTGCCTCCAACTTTAGCAATTATGAATAAAACCACAGTAAACATCCATATGCTGGTTTTTGTGTGTACATAAGTTTTCATTCTCTTGGATAATTACTAAGGAGTGTGATTGCTGGATCATATGCTAAGAATATGTTTAGTTTTATAAGAAACCATGAGGTTGTTTGAGGGCCTGTATAATTTTGCTCTCCCACCAGCATTGAATATGAGTTCCTGTTGTTCCACATCCTTGCCTACATTTGATGTTGTCATTGTTCCAGATTTTGGCCATTCTGATAGGTGTACAGTAGTACCTCCTTGTTATTTTAATTTACATTTCCCTGATGACATATGACGTGGAACATTTTTTCATATGCTTATTTGTCATCTGTATATCTTCCATGTTGAGGTGTGAGGTCAGGTCTTTGGCCCATTTTTAAATCAGGTTATTTGTTTTCTTATTGTTGAGTTGTAAGAGTTCTTTGTATATTTTGGGTAACAGTCCCTTATCAGATGTGTGTTTTGCAGATATTTTCTCCTACAGTATAGTTTGGCTTTTCATTCTCTTGAAAGTACCTTTCATAGAAGTTTTAATTTTAATTAGGTTCAGTTTGTCCATTCTTTCTTTCATGGATTCTGTCATTGTCACTGTATCTAAAAAGTCATACCATACCCAAGGTCTTCTAGGTTTTCTCCTATATTATCTCTTAGGAGTTTAGTAGTTTTGTATTTTATGTTCAGATCTGTGATCCATTTTGAGATAATTCTTCTGAATGAATGGTGTAATTCTGTGTCTAGGTTCATTTTTTTAGGCATGTGGATGCCCAGCTGGTCCATTTGTTCAGAAACCATCTTTGCTCCATTGCATTGCCTTTGCTTCTTTGTCGAGAATTAATTGACTGTATATGGGTCTATTTGGGGGGCTCTCTTTTCTGTTGCATTGACCTATTTGTCAGTTCTTTTGTCAGTACCACACTGTCTTAATTATTATAGCTTTATAGTAAGTTTTGAAGCCAGGTAGCATCCTCCAACTATGTTCTTCTTCAGTATTATGTTGGCTATTCTGGGTCTTCTGATGCTCCATACGAACTTTAAAATCATTTGTTGATATCCACAACTTGCTGGGATTTTGATTGGGATTGCATTGATTCTGTAGGTAAAGATGGGAAGAACTGATATGTTGACAGTTTTGATTTTTCCTGCCCATGAACATGGAATATTATTTATTTAGTATCTCTATGATTTTTTTCATCGTGAGTTGTATAGTTGTCCTCATATAGTTCTTCCACATATTTTGTTAGGTTTATACCTAGGTACTTCAGTTTTGGTGATACTAATTTAAATGGTACTCTGTTTTTAATTTCAAATTCCACTTGTTCATTGGTGGTATCTAGGAAAGTAATTGACTTTTATGTATTAACCTTGCATCCTAAAACCTTGATATAATCACTTATTAGTTCTAGGAGTTATTTTGTTGGTTGATTATGTCATCTGTGAACAAAGGCAGTTTTATTTCTTCTTTCTAAATCTATGTTTTTTAATTCACTTTTTTTCTTTTTTGCCTTATTGCATTAGCTAGGACTTGCAGTATGGTGTTGAAAAGGGTAGTGAGAGTGGACATCCTTGCCTTGTACATGATTTAAGTTGGAAAGTTTCTAGTTTCTCACCATTAGGTATGAGGTAAGCTGGAGGTTATTAAGTTGAGGAAATACCTCTCTATTCCTAGTTTACTAGTTTTTAATCATGAATGTGCGTTAGATTTTGTCAGATATTTTTTCTGCATCTCTGATACGATCATGTGATTTTTCTATTTTAGCTTATTGATGTGATAGCTTATAATAATGTATTTTTGCATGTTAAACCAGCCTTACGTGCCTGGGATTTTATTAGATCTTTTGAACCTAAAACAGATGCAGTTAAATTTCAAGGAATTATAGGGTCTACATTTCTCCATTGCCTGAATTAGTCTTCCCATCTTCATATGCAGTTTGACAGAAAAGCAAAAATTAGTAATCATTATATTTCCCATTCATCTCTGTACTGAAAGATATTGCAACATAATTGATAATTTAAAATTAATGATAATGAGAGGAAATTTCATAGTTTTTAAGTATATGGAAATTCCCGTTAAGGAAAAATAAATAAACATCAGTAAGAGAAGGAGGAAATGGGCTCATTATGCTTTGTAACGTAGTGGCTGTGAGAGTTAGTGTTCTCTACACACTAATAGTCTCCTCTTGTTAAAGTTGTGAACATGGCCCTCCCATATGTAATAGAATTGTAATGTCAGATGCAGCAAGACTGGCAGAAAGATAATGAGGTGTTTCAACGTACATTAACCTTGGTGGAGTGAGTTTGTTTGGTTGTTTGTTTCAGCCATTTATATCTTTGAAATATTAGGACTTTGAGCCTACAGTTTTGTCATCTATATATGGAAAACTTTCTACCTTGTAGTGATGCTGTGCCATTTAAATAGGACAGCAGAGTGAGTAAAGCACATTATTTAATGCCAGGATGGGTGTATTCTAGATGCCCAGTAATCAGTTGCTATTAATTTATAGCAGGATGAACATTATAGAGTTTTTTAGTTAGAATTTTATTGCTGTGTTCTTTACAGTATGAGATTCTTAAGCTATTCTTTTTACCAACTTGGGAGGCTATGACTATTTTGCTTCCCAAATTCCACTTCTGTGTTTTCACTTGAATGAGCAGCTGTATGATAAATCTCCCAGCCTAGACAGCTGGTTAAGCTAACACTCAACAATTCAGTAAATAAAATTCCATTTTATTTATTTTGCCTTTCTCTTTTATAGCTATTTTAGTTTGTAAGTGATGGAATTTAAGTTTGCTGTTTGACCTTAGGTTGGCTTATGAAAAAAATGTATTTATTTTATTTTATTTTATTTTTAAAAATGTGTTGTTTTAAAGACCTATGAAAGGATAAGTCATACAGAAATAGAGTGAATTACCTGTTTAAAGACACTCTCCTTTTGGAGATAGAGAATTTTCTTTTTTTTTTAATGCAGAATATGGTGCTTTTCTTTTGTGAATTATTATCTATAGGCCTCTGAGGTATGTGATATATGGTGAGTATCATACTTCAATCAGAACAAAACTAGAAACAGTTGTCCCTTTAAAGGATTCTTTTTCTCCAAAATGGGCAATCACCCTTGGGGGTTTTGAAAGAAAGACAAAAAGACCTTTTTGGTTCTTGTTATTTTAATGGTGTTTTAGTTTGTATAATTTGGCTTAAGGTCCTGGGTAAAAACTATGGAAGGGCAGGGCCCAGTACTCAAGATGCACGGTCACACTCTCTCTGATTATTTTATTTATATTAAGTTCTAAAAACAATGTCTGGATGCAAGATAATGGCAGTGACCTCAGTTGCAGGTCTTAGGTGATTAGGCCCTTGTGTTCAGGGAAAAATTTTATCAACATAAATTTAGAATTTTTTAAAAAGATAATTTATTTATTTTTTTGTCAGAGAGGAGAGAGAGGGAGAGCGAGAGCGCACACGCCAAGGAAGTGTCAGGCAGAGAGAGAAGGAGAAGCAGGCTTCCCGCTGAGCGAGAAGCCTGATGCTGGACTAGATTCTAGAACCCCGGGATCATGACCTGAGCGGAAGGTGGATGCCTAACCGACTGAGCACCCAGGGGTCCCAAATTTAATAGTTACATAGTATTGGTGAGTGATAAAGCACCTAAGTAAGCCTCTTGAATTACATTTAGGACAATTAGGAAAATCCTTGGAAAAAAAAAGTAGTGGTAAGCCATATGGTATCAAGGAGAAGTTGTCCCTGTGTTTTATGGTATTCCATTTGGTGCTTGTGAAAAGGCACTCATGGGGCTTAGAAAAAAACGTTTCCGTATTTTCCTGAGTGAGTTAATAATACTTAGTCCTTAAATAGCTTCTTCAGGGCATTATTTTAGAGTCAGATACTATTTCACAAATCAAAAAAACAAAACAAAACTAGTCAAGCTTTAATTTTTTTCTGGTGGTGCTGAGCTCGTTATTTGGCATATATGCTTGGTAGGTACTCCGTGATCTCCATGGAATGCATGAACTCATTTATAATTTTTATATTAGTTTCTCAGATGGAAACTCAGCCTTCAAGCATAAAATATAGCAGAGTTTAGAGAGGGAATCTCTTTTGGCGAATGTAGGCATTCTTTCTTAATGTTGTACTGAAAACTCTTGGAAGCTGTGGCACATCAAAAATGAAATACATCTTTCCTAAACTCCTTCCATGTTTCTTTCTGGCTTTAGCAAATACTGGTGCTTCTTCCTTGGAAATGACATCTGTCCTTTTCTGTTACATTTTCAAATGTCCGCTTGCATTTTTTGCAAATTACAATAACCTCAATTGTGAACAATTACAGAGCCTGCTGACCTGCTTCCCTGGCTTCCCTGGCGGTGCCCTTTTCCTTGACGCTAATCTACCCTAAAAACAATGACGGATTAATCTTCAAGTAGTGCAGCACTCTGCAGTTATTTCTCTAACGATAAATTCTCTCGTTCCCTTACATAAATGATCAAGTTAAAAAACCCGAGACATGTAGTCAGGCCTATGTGCTTACTTGTATCTCATGTTATTTCTCGAAGTTGACTCATGACCAATCTTACCGATTTTAACAATCACTCCATTTGAAAAACTTTGTGCACCCTTTCTCGAATTATGTAATGGATTTCATTCAGCGCATCACTTTGAATTGTAATTATTTTCTCCTCTTCCCAGCCTCTTGAGGTGGGCACCTTATTTCATCTCTTAGGGATTCCTGGACTTGTAATGTTGTAGGCCTTCCATATGTATGCGTGCTCATGCAACTTATAATTGGTGGTCTATACATTTTTAAGTTTTTACCTGCCTAAAATGTCCTATCATTGCTTTACTAAGGGTCTTTATCTCCTTTTTTTGTTCAGTTAAAGTTTATTGAGTGCTAAGTATCTGCAGGACATGGTATTGGGTACTTAGTATGTAGTGCTGAGTCTACTTCTCCGTGCAGTCTGTCCATAGCTGATAGTGGTGTGCTCGCCTTTGATCATTCTGGTGCACTGCTTTGATGGGAATCATCATATTTCTAGCTATTCATTCAGGTCTTTATGTATTAATGTTCCTAACCTGGTTATTAGTTCATTAAAGTCATGTTCAGTTTCTACTGTAATTAAACATGTAAAAACACCCATTAAATACTCTGCACAGAGACAGGAGTATCCTAACCATCTTCAAGATGGAAAGTAAGGAAACTTTGCGGAAGGTCAGACTCTATGACAGGGGAGAGAATTTAATGAGCTAATAAATTAAAAAGTCTAGAAATTGGTCAAAAATTGTTGGGAAAGTCAGTGCAGAATTTCTTGAACAATAGTAAGCATTCAGAGGTCCTTGAAAATTATATGAGTGGATGTTGTTTGGTGCAGACTCACCGAGAAGAGGCATGGTGTTGAGTGCTTCCCAGGCATCCTTCCATTTCATGTTCGGACTTGTTAATTGACAGAACTGTGGAAGACGTGAACACAAGCAGATGTTCTAGCCTCTGCATAATACGGTGTCCTTACTTATTGTTAATGTATGCCAGTTCAGTGTCTTTTGTTTGCCAGTTGGGGCAGTTTTCTACCCTGAAGACTCTCAAATCTAATGAATTCAGCCTTTTCTTATGAAGACCTTTGCCTATTCTTTACCTGGATTATGTAATGAAAGATTCCTTGTTTTGATTTGCTTTATTCATCTTCATTGTATAAGACGGAATGCCATTCCAGCATATTGAGCATAGTCTGAGCAGGTCAAATGTGGTACCATTTGTGGGCGTTACTAATAACTGAACAGTGTATCAGCAAAAAAGAGTATGTACTTCTTGCCTGTGTTGGGGAAGGAGGGTTATGTCATGAATATGCTAAGTAGTCTCATTTATATGTAACCTTAGTCACACAGTCTGTTTTTTATTTATTATTATTATTTTTTTTAAGTCAAATCCAGATACTTAATGACTGATACTAGGCTGTCTGTAACAGATTGGGAGAAAAGCATTATTATTATTTTTTTAATCTTGGCCTATGATACAAGAACGAGATTTGAGTTACAGGTACTAGTCATCCAATTTTGTCATGAATCATAATGAAATAAGAATATACTTCTAAGGAAGAAGCAGTCGGCACATTTTAAAAAGATTCTATTAGCAGTGCTTTGGGTGGATTAATACTTACGCACTAAAGCAAAACAACAACAAAAAAGGAATTAAAGGAAATAAAATAATTAAATAAGAAAAAAAAACACAAAATATTTAGCAGTTGAAGAATTGGTTAAGATTTCTTTGTGCATGTCATTTTTTTTCTCTTCCTTCCTGTGGGCTGCAAAGAGAAAGGTAAAATGTAGTCTTTGAGGATGGAATACAACATGGTATCTTTTTACTGACCAATTAAAAAAAAAAAAAACTTTTTATGAACTACTTGGATATTAATACCTTCAGTTTACATAACATGATCCTTCTGAGGAACTTAAAGTAATTTTTGCATTACCTCCTGTCAGTAATGTCTTGCTTCAGTCTCCTCAGCTGTGAAATTAGGGGGATAACATGAATTTTAGCTTGTCTTCAAACTTTGGGATGCTGGGTTGGTGTTGGATTTTCAGGGACAGCCTCTGGTCCCTGAGGTACTAGATTGATAATATAGTACAGGTAGAGTATTTTGGTTTCAAAGCAACCCAAACGACCTAAAAATTAGTATCATATTCATAATTTGCAGTTACCGTACTTCTCAAACCTGTACGCCACACGATAATGAATGCAGTCCCCTGTGTGATACTGGGAAGGCAGCATCCAGTCAAGCAGAAGTAATGGACATTTATTTGAAGTTTTCTGTTTTGCATTCTTCATGATTTCATCACCTAGGATTAGGAATTAGGAATGCGAATAACAGAAAACAACTAAGGAGATATACACAATGGCGGTTATTTTTGTGTCACATAAAGGAAGTACCGAGGTGGGCCATTCAGGGTAGTATGGCAGTTGTGACCAGGCAGCAGGAGCCAGCCCTCTGGCCTACTGCCCCAGAAGGCTGTTCTCATCCTCATTGTCAAGATGACTGCTGCGTTTCAGCCATTGGAAAGCCCACTCTGCTTACTTGTCCAGAACGTTGGCTAGTCACGTGTTCATGCACAGCTTCTTCAGAAGGCTGAAAAATGTTCTTTACTTGGGTTGCAGTAATGCCCAGCTCAAGCCTGGGAAGTATAACTGAAGAAGTAGAGGAAGTGGATTTTGAGAGGCAACGAGTTTCTCCTCTACGATGATATACCGTTACTTATTTTATTATAAAGAAGGATCTAAATGCTATTTATGGGTGAAAATGAACATTCCAGGGTAATGTATTTATTTTATGGCTGTGTGGTGTGTATTCCTCGTACACTTGGGTGTTTTCCCCACCAAGAAATACAGACTTACATGTGATTGCTTTAAATTTAGTAAACACGGATTTAAATGGTATGTGAGCTGTTGATTAAAAGCAACGTTTTGGACCAGTGTTTTTGCTGGTCTTTTGTTTTGTTTTGTTTTGTTTTAACAGCATTGGATTGGTATGCAGAGATTTTTCCTGATTGAGCTCACATGGAGATTCTGCATTTGCCCTGAGGACCTGATGTTTGTTAGGATCACTGAGTCCCCTCTTCCCAGGTGTTAAATTCTTTGCTGTGATTCCAACCATTGGTTGCCCTCAGAGTTGTATTATTTCAGAATGACTGGCAGTTGGCCAGGCTTGAGCCCTTCTTACCTGTGTCTTCTCTTCCTGGAGCATATTACAGTATTATAAATAGCACGCATTGGGTAATTTTCCCACATTCTCACATTCTTTTTCTGTATGAGCTATTTTTTAAAGGTTCATAAGCTTTGAAGCAGTATATATACTACTACTCCATACAATATATTAATTTGTCTGCTTTTACTTTAAAATGATACACATGCATTTGTACATTTTTATGAAATATTTAGTCCAATATTGTGACTGTGGTTTCTAGTTCCATTGAAAGATTGATTTCTTGGTGATGTTTTTGATGCTTGATTGTTGGTTTTTAATCTATTTTAAGTGTTACTCAATTTGTTGGAATCCTCTGCTAGGTAAGAGGAATCCAGGGTGATCTTATAAACTCAGGAGGTTTTTTTAATCTTTGAGCTCTCTTTAACTGATCATGCTCATTTCTTTCTTCCCATAAAAATGATTTTTTCTTCTGTAAATGCGTAAGTTCTCTTTCAGTTCTGCAACATCTTTCTGCTTTTTTCCCTTGGATATGATCTTCCCTTTGCCCAAAAAGTTCTTTTTCACTCTGCCATTTCCTGTCTGTACTATAAACTTTTCTACCTGAAACTCATCTGTTTAAAAACTCCAAACCTTTTTATTGTTCCTGACAGTGTTCCTTCTGTACTTTTGTTCTCAGTTTGCCAGGTCTTAGATTTTGGGAGCTAGGTGAGATGCTTGAGATCGTTGCCAGCAAACATTTTTGTTACAGCTGTTAAGGGGAGGAAGTGGGTTTTTTTTTGTTTGTTTGTTTGTTTGTTTTAAATCTAGTTTTCTTGTTTTTCATTGTAGTGGATGATTTTCATACAAATTTTCCTTTGGAGTCCTAGAATAAAATAAATCTCATGTATCAAGAAAATACGTCAACATTTGATTTGGCAAGTCTTGATTCTTTCCATTTTTCCTCACCTGAGAATATTTGAAGAATCTGCTTCTTAGAGTATTAATGTTTTTATCTCTATCCATCTCTCCTTGTTACGATATAAAATTCTCCCATGTTTTAATTTTACGAGAAATTCAGGACAGTTTTAAGGTTTAAAACAAATACTGGTTGGTTTTCCATATATGCGTCATTTTTGCTCACATTCTTTTTGTTTTGTTTTGTTTTGTTTAATTGCTCTCATTCTTACATGCTTGATAGGGGTTTCCTTCATGCCCTCTCTGCAACAAACATAGCTCAGTTTCATAAACTCATTAAGTGCTTACTGCTAAACCTATACAGAGAAGTGGTTTTTTGGAACACGTATAGCATGTCTGTCAGTCGCTGGTGTCCAGGAATGGGAATAGAGAATGTGAATTTGTTGTCTGAAGTTCCCTTTGGAACAGTGTCATTATGCATCACAACTAAATTCTCAAGACATCTTCCAAATGTCTTTTAAAGTAATAGTTGAGGGACACCTGGGTGGCTCAGTTGGTTAAGCGGCTGCCTTCAGCTCAGGTCATGATCCCAGCGTCCTGGGATCGAGTCCCACATCGGGCTCCTTGCTCGGCGGGGAGCCTGCTTCCTCCTCTCTCTCTGCCTGCCACTCTGTCTGCCTGAGCTCACTCTTTCTGATAAATAAATAAAAAATCTTTAAAAAAAAATAATTAAGTAATAGTTGATTTACGATATACTGAAGTCCTAAAATACAACTTCAAATATCCTAAATACCATGTATAGTAATAACACTTTGTGAAAATGTATATATATTTCAGAAAGAGATTTACAAATGAACTTTGGAATAAATCCATTTATAAGTTGATGGATATTTGCATGGGTTTGATTTAGCAAAACAATGAAAATTTCATGTAAGCTATCAGATACGTATTTAATGGATGCTTGAGTATACCTGATTTAGGGTCAGTACAATGTTTTGGGTGCTTTGGTATTCAAGGAATTTATAGTCTGCTAAAAGAGATGGCATATGTTTACAAATAATTTCATAATAAGTTCATATATGAATAATACTGTAAGAGAGCGATAAAGTACTCACAAAAGAGAGACATAAATAATAATTTCTTAAAGTTGGCAAACTCAAGGGTTGTGTAGAAGGTGGCATTTGATGATGCAGGGTAACAGAGTAAACGAGGTGGTCATTGTGGGCAGTGATAGGACAGGCTATGAGAATGTAGAATGATCTAGTGTGGTTCACTGTAGAAAGTGAGAAGCAGATTGGCCTTGGATTGTCCATGAAAATCTGAAGATTTTTTTTTTCACAGATTGTTTAGAAAATGCAGTTAAGAACTTGAGCATTGAGTAGAGAGTACTTGAATAAGACTTTTTTAGTATACTGGTTTGGATTATGCAGCCAACTTTTATGAGAGGGCTTATGGACTAGGATAGAAAGAACTTGTCGAGAAAGAAATTTTGGGCTGCTCATTCAAAGGTAGACTTCTATACGGACTTTGGGAGCATAGTGTGTTTAATTGTAAGGAAGGAAGTCATGATATTGGTGAATTAGAAGAGCAAATGAATCCAAATTTTAGTTCTGCAGAGTTGACTTGAGAGTATGAATAATTTGATGGAGTGCTCCTGTAAGAGCAGTACCAGGAGAGGGACTGAGAGGCATGACAACCCCATGCAGCCTTAGGGTGTTTGTCCTTCATTTATACAGCCTTGGCTGAAACCAGCTAGTTTTATCTTTTTCTGATCTTCCTGTTCTTTCTCCAAGCAGTGGTGAGATTTGTTTTGTAAATTGTCTTTATATAGGTTACTCTGTGAAAGATTACACTGTCTTGCAGGCACTGTTACCATGGCTCTGCTTGTTTGTGCCCCAAGTAGAAGTGCTTTTCCTGAGATGACACAACTACTCATGCCAGGATCAGTGCACCATTGCCCAGACTCATCTGGTTCATTGACTTTGTTGCATAGGAGGTATTGCACTTCCTGAATAGTTGTGGAAATAGATTATCTAAAAGGGGAGTGAGGTTGAGGGTCAGGGGGAGATCGGTTCCTAGTTTTCCAGTCTGTATCATTACTCACCCAAGCAACTACAGAAGTAAACCAAACACCTCTCCTGCCTTCTTCCTGTCCACGTGCAGTATTCGTGCTCAGCATGGAAGGACACTAGAGCTAATGGAAATATCTATGAAGTCATAGGGTGTGATCTTATTGCACACTTGGTTTTTGTCTAGCTTCATGCACAGTTCTTTAGATATTTGGGATAAACTGACTCAGGTGCACTTTGATGCGATTATTGATGTGGAAGGATCTAATTGAGTGATTTACCCAGGAAATGATAGGGATCTGACTGGTTTTAACCAATTTCTGCATTTACTGTTCTTCTCTTTATAGGTTTATAATCTAGAAACACCAAATGCCGGTATTACAGTATCAGAAAAAAGATTTTCTTTGATTTATGAAGGGATTCATTAGTTGCCAAAGAATTTTTGACGTTTTATTTAATTGAACTATTAATGTGTTTCTAATTGGTTTTGGAACCATTTGCATACAACTTTTAATTGCTGGTTGCCACATATTCCATTCCATTCTGAATTCAACTCTGAAATTAAGAGAAAACTGAACTACAATTTACAGAAACTTAATGTAAATGTGTTGTTTGAAATTATATTGTTTATTTGCAGGGTATCCATTTCCCCAGCACAGAGGGAAGAAATAGGACAAAGGTAGCACTCATGTGCTGCTGATAGTGAAGCCTGACCTGGACTATGAACTTCCGGGTGGGAAACCATATCTTGCTCTTTTGTATTCCTGATACCTAGTGCCTGGCACTTAGAAATTGACCAATAAAAGTTTAACTATTATTAAATTCTTGGATAAATGAATATGCCTGCAGGTTAACTAAGGGCAGTGCACGCAGTCCTTGGTAATATCAGTATACTTGAAAAGGGAATAGGGCTATAAGATTTCTTTTGGAAAAATACCAGGGGGATATTCTATTTTTCTCTGTTGATCTTGATGTAGACCGTAGGTCCACTGCTCAGAATTAGGTTCTTTGGGCCTTGAGTTTGTTATCTTACTTTCTTAAAGAAGCAGTTTAGATGGGGTTAAAGTCACAAACTAGGCTTTCAGTGCCCAGAGTTTCTTCCTATTCTCTCAGTCTTTTCTGAAAAAGAGATTCTACGACTTCATATTGGATCTCTTAGTATTTTTTAAAATTAACATATAATGCATTATTTGTTTCCAGGGGTACAGGTCTGTGATTCATCAGTCTTACACAATTCACAGCACTCACCATAGCACATACCCTTCCCAATGTCCATCACCCAGCCACCCCATCCCTCCCATCCCCACCCCCCTCCAGCAACCCCCAGTTTGTTTCCTGATTAAAAATCTCTTATGGTTTGTCTCCCTTTCTGGTTCCATCCATTCCATCCATAGAATATCCCCCTGGTATTTTTCCAAAATCCATTCCATCATTTTTCTCTCCATTTTATGATCCTCTGTCTTATTTCTCAAGTTCCTCATATTAGTGAGGTCATATGATAATTATCTTTCTCTGACTTACTTTTACTTTGTTTAGCGTAGTAGCCTCTAGTTCCATCCATGTCATTGCAAACAGCAAGATTTCGTCCTTTTTGATGGCTGCATAGTATTCTTGTGTGTGTATGTTTGTGTGTGTGTACCACATCTTCTTGATCCATTCATCTGCTGATGGACATCTAGGCTTTTCCATAGTTTGTTAGCCTTGTTTTTAAGATCCATCTGTGACTCTTGAGAGAGTAACCAAATAAAGATCCTTTGGGATGTTTCAATTACTAGAGCTGTAAGAACAATCTTAGTGACATTTCAACAACCATTTTTAAAAAAAAAGATTTTAATTTATTTGACAGAGAGAGAGAGAGAGAGAGAACAAGCAGGAGGAGTGGCAGGCAGAGGGAGAGGGAGAGGGAGAAGCAGGCTCTCTGCTGAGCAAGGAGCCCGATGCAGGACTCCATCCCAGGACCCTGGAATCATGACCTGAGCTGAAGGCAGTTTAACAGACTGAGCCACCCAGGTGCCCCTAAACAACCATTTTTGAATTCCTGTAGAATCTGTAGGCGAGGGATTGAGGTAGTGCCCAGCAGGAATGACTTGCCTGTGCTTTATCTTCTCTACGGTCTCGGCTGGAAGACTTAAGAAGGAGAAGCTGGAATCATCCCCAGGCTCTTTCAGTCAGATGTTGGGCTGTTGAGAGTGGCTGTGGCTGTCCATTGAGACCTTAGTGGGGCCTCTGACCTAGAACTCCTATTTGCGGCTTCTCCATGTGGCCTGGATTTGCTTGTAGCTCATAGCATGGTGATTGGGCATCAAGGATGCATGTTCCCAGAGAGAGAAGCAGGTGACATCTGTATCCTTTCTGATGACCTAGCTTTTCATGTCACATAGCATTCCTTCTACCATATTGATCGGAGCAGTCACAAGCCTGCCCAGCTTTGAGGGGCAGACACAGAGCACCTCACTTGACTGGGGAATGGCAAGCTTCTGAAAGCACACGTGGGGCTGCAGCCATTGCTTTATTGCTGGGAAAATCCAATCTCCCACACAATGTAACTCCCATGCGTCTTGCTAAAATGTTCACATATGATTAATAATTTATAACCCCTAGAGTGCTTTGACCAAATAGACTATTTACCAATTCCTTGTATCCATTTAAAAAACAACCTTCAGTTAAATCTCTTAAACAGATACTGAAATTGATGGAGGGAAGTTTAAATTTAAAAGAAAAAAACAGTAGCTTTATTTGTATTTCTTAGTGTGGTGATTACAGGTTTGTTAATACTTTGGAGAGCGAATAGTTAGAATTTATAATAAAATGAGATTGTACAAGGAGTAAAATGACTGCATTTCTTCTCTGACAGAAGCAAATAATGAATACTCAGCTTCTAGGTAATTTTTTCCAGTTCTTTTTGCTATATGCTATTTAACTTTTCCCATGCCTTAATTTTAATCGAAGGCAACTTAGTTTAGACATATCGTGAAGGCATACTGTATAGTTCTAAGCTCTACTGTGTGACTGAACAGGGGGTTATAGAGAGATTTTATATAGGAATTACCAAGTTCTAAGAAATATCAAAATTGATATGGTCCTCAAACTTCCTTTTTTAATTTGTTTAATTTGTTTCGTCTTGCTTTTTATTCTCTCCCTTTGGGCAAGTTGCTGATTTTGCTAGTCAGAAGTTCTTTCTTTTCTGCATATGAACAGTGCTGAAGGCCACTTCTCTTCAGGGTGAAGGTGGTCTGGAGAGGCCCAGCAGGGGATTGCCATGACCAGATCAAGTTGGACTCATTCTGGAATGAGAGTCATGGTCATTTTGAGACTGTGATCTGGTTTGTAATCCTCCCTAAAGGAACCAGATTGAGGAGAGGATTAAATTGATCTTTTATGGGGTTGCCTGGATAAGGACTGTAGGCACGTACCATCAACTCTTAACGTTCCAACTTACTGAACTAGTGGGCCGTGTTTTAAATAGTACTGTAAACAGAAGTATTATGAATTTATCTTGCTGGGTATTCTAGACTCAGAGTCTCTTTTTCTCACTCCTCCTTAAGAATTGCAGTAATTTGGGGGCAACTGGGTGGCTGGGTTAGTTAAGCATCTGTCTTCAGCTCAGGTCATGATCTCAGAGTCCTAGAATTGAGCCCCATGTCCATAGGGCTCCCTACTCAGTAGGTGGTCTACTTCTCCCTCTTCCTCTGCCCCTCCTCTTCTCTCTCTGTCTCAAATAAATAAATGAAATTAAAAAATAATAATTACAGAAATTCCTTCATCATATTCTCTTTGGGAGAAAGATACAATGAGGAGACCACTGGTCCTATTGTCCATAACACTCATGTGTTTCCCCTTGAGGTACAAAGCTATATCTGCAGCTTATTTTTCCCTCCCAAGTTTCATATTTCCCACTGCTTTCTAGATAGCTCCACTTGGAACAGAAGTGGCATGGAAATCTCAAATTCATTATATTCAGATGTAAGCGCATCTTCCCCTTCCCCTATGCCCCACCCCCCACCCCCACACCCCACAGTCTTGCTTTCCTTTTATGTTTCTTCCCTTGGTTAATTCCACAGTGATTCCAGACCAGAAACCTGAAAATCTTGCTAACCCCACCTTCTCCCAAGCCCTCACTTAAGTCTTCCGTTTTATTACACACTCAGACGCATTTACTCCTTACTCTTCTCTCCAGCCCAGCCCTGGTTTAGATCCTCATCTGGTCCTCCCCATCTCTTCTAACCACCCCATGATAATCTTTTTTTGTATGCATTTCACTTTATTACAGCTGTTTCACTAATCTGCCTCCATCCTAGACATGGATTTTGCCCTGTTCATTCTGTCTCTGTGGCATAACAGTGTGATTATCGCAAAAAAAAGGTTTGGGTTTTTCCTGGAAGGAAAGCAGACAGCTAGATTGGCTGGCATACCTACCTTTATTTTCTCTAGGCAAGCCACATAATTTAGTAGCCAAAGTTGAATTTTAAAAATGAGACCTTTCTTTAAAATGCTCAACATTCTCTTTGTTGGCTCAAATTCTAGAGAAAAGACAATCTTGTTTATCTAACTGAAAGAAAAAAAAATAAAGCAATGCATTTGTTCATCTGTTTAAGGATGTAGATTACTATTAGCTTTCTTGATTTCTTAAAATAAGTAGTGAGCATCAAGAAGAGAGAGAGTCTTGTGTGTAAGTTCACATACAAGTGAGGTGGAAAGTGTCCTGGGAGAGAACATCTCCTGCGGAGGAGATCAACAGAGAGGAAGTATCCTTTGTCCGGACTTTGGTCAATCACTGTGGTGTGAGGAGGAAATCTCAGGCACCAGAGGGCAGGCTGTATCTGGAGGAATGAAAAGCAGATAAATTGTCCAAACCTGATAGGAGATAAGGACAGAAAATTAGGCTATGGCCACGTTGTTAGGAATGTAAACTTTGAAGATAGGAATTTTTGTTCATTTGCTCTTTGCTATGTCTCAAGTGCCTAAACTAAAAGAATGTCAGGGATGGTACATAGCAGGTGCTCAATAGTATTTACTGAATTAATAAATGGACTTTGAAACCCACCTAATTTATTGGGACACTATTTGATAGCCATGACCTTTTTTTTTTTCCCTAGCAAAACTTAGAACACTTAGCTGACATTAGATTGTGAAGGAAAGAGTGTTGGGGAACTCACATCTATACACTACACTCATGTACAAAGAAAACATTTGCCTCCTCTTTCTGCATCTTCAACTCTCCCCTTCATTCTCACCTTGTTGCCAACAAGCATATTCAGATATCTCTCATTCTCCCGAAATCTCTGGATTTTTAACTTCCTTTTGTAACAAAAAAAGATTTAGATGTTGTTTTGGGGACGATATCCTTTTTTCTTTTTCTGCTGAGATTTTCATTATTATATACTCAGTGGCTACTTTCCATCGTGCCTCAGTACCTGGCCATGATCGTAACCCTGGGACATCCCAACTGTGTGCAATTTCTGGAGATTCTTCAGAACCTTGAGAACTTTACTCTCTTCAAAGTCAAATCAGTATTTCAAATTTTGCCTGCTTTTCATTGTAACTGTAATAGCAAAAACTAAAAGGCTTATGAGAAAGAAAGAAGATAATACAGAATCCCAGTGGAAATGAACACATGCTTCTAGGTACTTAATGTCATTCTCCCGAATGCTTAGTGTGTTAATAAAAAAATCATCTTCTCTGAGATTTTTAAAAAGTAGAACCATCACCTTGACATTCATCACTGTATTGCTTCTTTAGGTTAGTTGTGGCTTTTAAGCCTTTTGGATAATCTTGGAAATCCTTGAATTGTTCTGAAAATGAAAAACTAGACTTGATCCTGGGTATAAAACATTTTTTTGGTACTATTTCTCATTTGTTTGAATAAGATTTTTTCGGAAGAATCTCAAATGTGGTGAACTGAGAAAATATCTTGGTGTAGGATGACCCCCTCCCCCCACTTGTCAATGTGGCTATCATTTCAGTCCCTATTCAGTCTGTTGCTTATCAGACATCCTGTCTAGGGAAAAATAACAGAGTAATTTTTACTTAACATGGCACTTTTATATATTTGGTCTCATTTAATCTTCGCAATGACCTTGTGAATATCATCAGCACTTTTAATGATGAGAAATCTGGGCTTGAGAGAATAGACTTGAGTGAGATCACACAGCAAATTGTGGAACTGAGGTTTGAACAAAATCCTTTTCTAATCAGATCAGTGCAAATGATGGTTGGTACATTTCATTTTGAATGGTAACTTTCATATTTATATCTTCAATGGCATTTTTTGTTGTTGTTTAATAAGTCTCGGTTAACTGTCTTAGCAGTAGATAAGTTTGTTGTCCCCCGATATTTTTTAAAAATTTTATATCAAGATGTTCGTTATTATCTTACCTATTGAGTTTTGCAGATGAATATTCCAATTCTCTGCAGCCCACCTGACCAAAGTGGAACGTTCTTTATGTCGGGCACTTTAAAATGGGAAAAGAGGCCTATTGATGTGGGTGTTGGAAACAAGAAAAAAGGTCCCTCTTCTCCCATCGTCATTTCTGTGTAGGATTCTCTCACAGTCCAGGCATTCTTCGTCTCGGAATGGACTTGGTTGACAAAGGAAGCAGTGTTGCTGCTTTCTCAACTGTGCTGGTCCCCGCTCAAGGCTCCTATTTTGTGGGGAGAGAAGAGAGTAGGTTTGGGTCACAGGCTGCCATCAGAACAGATTTGATGGTAACTAACCAAGGCCACCCAGTCTGCCCCCAGGTCTCAAGGAGCAGTGAAAGATCTCCCTAGGGATCTCTCCAGATTTCCTCGGCCCTCAGGGTGAAGCCTAGACAGGCCAGAGCTGGGCCTCTGCACTAGCCAACTTTTAATTAGTTCTTCTTTCATGGGTTCTGAAGTGATTATCTTTTTAAAATTGCTTTTACATTTCTGGGCTTGAGAGGTTTTCACATTGACCACAGCTAACAGGAGGCTTCTGTTTATTTTTGGACAGGTGGCTAAGTATATAAAAAGGAGTTACCCAGTGATTGCCTTCTCTACGTTTCTCAAGATCTTGCTTTCTCCTCCTCTTTTTTTTTTTTTTTTTAATTTTGTTTATTTGAGAGAGAGAGAACTAGAGAGAGAGAGAGAGAGCAAGCAAAGTGGGGGGCAGAGAGGGAGAAACATGCTCCCCGCTGAGTAGGGAGCCCAATGTGGGACTCTATCCTGGAACTCCAGGATCATGATCTGAGCCAAAGGCAGATGCTTAATTGACTGAGCCACCCAGACATCCCTCTACTCTTTCTTTTAATATTTTTTCACATCCTTCATTTCTTGATATCGATCATGTCAAAGCATGATATAAAATTATTAAAATTTTACACTTTGGGAGCGTCTTGCTCCCTGCCATCTAACTCTGGTGCATCTCTTGGCTCCTTTTCTAGCCCTTGTCCAGTCTCACAGAGCCTGGTTACTTCCCCCTGGCTTGTCCTGAACAGCACTCCACGTAAGGAATAGGGTAGAGTGCCTAGAATATTCTATGACCAAGTCAAGGCATTTGGTGAAAAGAAATCTGGCAGTATTAGAAAACAAATCATTGCATATCTAGGTCATGATTATAACAAGTAAAGTAAATACAATAACATACAGTAGTGATTATAATGAATATGTTATCCACATTTCCTTATCCTACTCCCATTAAGGACCAAGACAACTTAACTGTGCAAGAAGATAAAGTGATAATTTTTATTGTAAGTTCTCTTTTCAAAATCCTTATTATATATGTAGATAGATATAGTGATATAAGC
The DNA here is from genome assembly GCA_003697995.1 of Taxidea taxus jeffersonii. Lineage (NCBI taxonomy): Eukaryota > Metazoa > Chordata > Mammalia > Carnivora > Mustelidae > Taxidea > Taxidea taxus. The sequence goes on from RCUC01130455.1 coordinate 23,169, forward strand.
TGTTATATATATAGATATATTGATATGGATGTACCTATATATATATATAATACAGCTTTTGAGAAGAGAACCTCAATAAAAATAATCATTATATCTATAAAATTATAGAATTATATTTTTATAATTATTATGCTAAATTATAAAATAAAAATTATCCCTATATCTATATCCTATGTAAGTATCTAAATCGATTATTTTAATTGTATAGGAATGGAAATTTTCATGGTATTATAGTGAGGGAAGCACCTATCTACTGCTGATTTCCTTCTTAATATTTGATTCATTGTTGTGATAACTTCGGTCTCCTTTGGATTTGGAAAATGACCGAGCTCTTCCCCTACCCAAGGAGCAGGAAATACCATAAAGATAGGCTCTGGGTTTGCCTATCTTTTGGCCAGAAGCCGGCAGAAGCCCGGGGAGCGCTCTGCAGACGCCAGACACTCGTGCTCCGTGCTTGCTGCGCCATCTAGTGGAGCAGCGCGCCGCGCGTGCACCCGCCAGTTGAGCAGAAAGGACTGTACTCGCTGTTTTAATGGACACGGTGTGTGAAATGAAATGTTTGTCCATGTATGCGCAAATCCTCGTAACCTGCTGGAAGATGGCGGTTGAGGTATTCAAAAAGAAGGTTTGGGGCTTGTCGGCTCTCTGCTTCTGCAAATGCAGTTACCTGTAACCTTGAAACTATTTTTGAGCTCACTCAACATAGTAGAGAGCAGATAGGAGTAGAATGATCCATGACAAGTTCATATTAAATTCTGTTGTTTGCCAAGTTTCCCCTTGATATTTATAAATTTCACAGACTCAGCAACGAAAAAATAGTCAAATTCACTAATATAATACTGCAGTATTTACTACTTTGGGGGCTGCAGTAGTGTGCCCGTTGATGTATTTAACAACTGTAACCAAAGCTCCTGTGATTTTTGAAACGTAACATAATACTCTGTTTTCTAATTAAAGGAAGAAAAAAGAGTTCTTCAAGAAGATGCTAAGTACAGGAATAACTAGTAAAATCCCCAGAATGAAAATTAATGAGAGAAATCTAACACTGCAAATAGTAAAATGTGTTGTAACAGTCAGTGAAAGTCTCTGGGCCAGGCACAGGAATGACCGGATACATGGATCACTGGAACAGAATGGACCACAGAAATCCGCTGTGAGGGCGGGATTTTGCATTAGTGGGGACAGGAGGAAATACTCAATAGTGTGGAGAAGATTAGCTATCCATAGGGTTAAAAATAAGGATGGATCCCAGACTCATTCTTTCCTCCAAAAAGAGATTCCGGATGATGAGGGATTAAAAATTTAAAAATGAAACTATAAAATTACTAAAGGAAACGATGGATACTTGAAAGATAATCTTAATGTAGGAAAAGTGCTAAGTCAATAGACCCAGAAGCCATTTAGGAAAAGACATTTTGTCCTTATAGCAAAACAAAAACGTTGGCAGAAAATTACAGAACATTAATACTTAAGGGTAAATACTGCATTCTTTTTTTTTTAAGGTTAAAATGGATTAAATTATATGTTGACACCACTAACAGGACTGTGGAGACTACAGAGAATAAGAGATGAAAACAATTTGGATTTGTGTTTCTCTGGCTAGCATGTGAAGATAAGCATTTTTCCATTTGAATGCCATTTGCTTTCTGTCTGTGAAATGGGTGTTTCCTGAAGTTGTAAAAATTTTATTTTATAGGGAGGGCTCTAGATTCTGGAGTGCATTCTGATATCTAGAAGGAAAACTCTTCTTTCCCTGCTCTTTTTCAAAATCTTTCTAGCCTTTCTTGTATATTTTCTTTTCTAGATGAATTTTAGACTCTGCTCTAGTTCTGTAGCAGTCCTCTTGCAATGTAGGTGGGGAATGCATTGAGCTTAATTTTATTAAAAAAAATAATAACTCTTAGGACATTGATGTTTCTTCCTTCCTGTCACATGTTACATCTCTCCACTTCCTTAGTTTTTCTTTTTTGTCCTTCAGTAAATTTTTCTTCATGTACATCTTGTATATTTGTTAGGCTTGCTCTACTAAGATATATGTGGCTTTTGTTGACACTATAAATGAGGTTTTGTTTTTTTTTTTAACTCTTTATTTTTACCTGGTGTTTGTCAGAGAGCAGGGACATTCTAAAATACCTTTATCTTTGACAGTGTTAAATATCCAGGATGGGGTTGTTTTTGTTTTGTTTACATTGAACACACTTATTATGAAGGTTATGTTTTAAAGAGTTGTTATTAAATCAATTTTCACTTTATAATTGCAGAGTCTTAAATTCCAGCAAATACTGCCTATGTATATAGAGGCAAGATGCCACCTGAGGCCTCTCAGCCCTTTGGAGAGCCAGACATACTTTTCATGAAGTTCCCAAATCTTCACCATGAGTTCAGCAAATTCAGGATCCCTTCAGCCTCTGCCTGGTGCAGCCATTCCTGCTGCCTGTCTCCCTTGTCAACCAGACCCCAAACCCAGCCCCTTCTGTGTTTCCATAAAACATCAGTGACACCAAACATTTTGTGAATTTAGGCTGAAGATGAGAGATCATGGAGAAGGAATTCCGTCCAGGACCCCAGTCAGGCTCACTGTTTCTTCTCTGACCTTTCACGCCCCCTCTTCCTCCAGCCCAGGGAGCCAAGGAGTAACAGTTCGGAAATCACCTTGCCTCATGGTTTTTTTTTTTTTTTTTTTTTTTTAAGATTTTATCCACTTATTTCACAGAAAGAGAGATCACAAGTAGGCAGAGAGAGAGGAGGAAGCAGGCTCCCCAATGATCAGAGAGCCGATGGGGGGCTCGATCCCAGGACTCTAAGATCATGACCTGAGCCAAAGGCAGAGGCTTAACCCACTGAGCCACCCAGGTGCCCCACCTTGCCTCATTCTAAGCCAGTTGGAGTATTATCTTCTAAAAATGCTGAGCATTTTTTTTGAAGAGAACTTTAATGAGAAAATTTTCACTACTCCCTTTTATATCAATAAAGGCCACATACTTGAATATATTCTTGTAAATGGTTAATGAGTATGGCTGGAAAAATCTAGAGAAATAGGTTAATGGATTTTATTTTGTTTCATGCAGAACAAAGAACAAACAACTTAAGTATTTATTGCATAGAATCAGTTCAAACTCAACGACTTTTTAAGTCCTTGGGAAAAATTTAAATAACATTATGACTGTAAGGGTTGGCATATCTGAATGTAAGCTTTTTAAAAATGGCATTGACCCTGAAATTTTAATCTTTAGAGAACTGGGCAGTTAGGTGATAAATTACTTGAAGACAAACCATAGGGATAAAACGTAGTTTTATCATTCTACTGTGCAGCGTTCATATTGTTTTAAGTACATCTGGCTTAGGACCATCTCTAAAATGAAAATTTTAAATCAGTTTGCTCTTGTTTCTTACTTTGAATCCACAGTTAACACTATTACATTTTCAGTACATGGGATATGGTCAGTGCAGTAGAATATAAATTGAAGGCTTTATTAATAATCACAACCTGTTTTACCCACTCAGTAGCCAGAAGGGTGTACCTCCGTTCATCATCATCCCAGTCATCTAGTGACACTACTTACTGACTCATTTTGGACATAAAATGTGGCCCCCTCTTTCCTGCTAAGAATGAGTACAGCAGACTTGTTAATACAGATCTCATTAAGTGATAAAAGAAAAGGGGAAAAACAAAGGAAAGGGAGACGTCGGTGGGGTGGGGGCCAATATTCATATAAATACTTGGTATGGAGCTAGTTGGTGATGCCTTTGTGATGATACTGCTCACTGTGCAGTTACCATCCTCCTCCCCCTGCAATAAATCAGGGTGTGTCAGAAAGGGGTGTGAAATGCAGAGAACATGGGTGAGACACCATAGAAACTCCTTCATCTTGAATGACAGACCTGCAGGGTCCACGAGACAACTCACTCTGCACATCATGAATACAGAGTGGACCTGTCCCCCATTTTCGTGCCTGCGTTACAGCGAAGGTGTTGTCCACAGACACCACATTTGTTTTCCTTGCAGTGAAATTCTGTGTTCCTCAAAGTGCTATGGCTCTATTAGTTTTCATATGGGAAACTGAAGCTCAGTGTCTTTGACAAAAGACTTATTCAAAGGGATGATGTACCATAAAAACAAGTTTGTGCCTACAGAATAAAACAAAGCAAGGATAGTATCCCTTTAAACTAACTGCTTTCATTTTCAGTATAAATCAACCACACTGGCAAAAATCTGTGAATGTGTCCTCCTCCAAAAGGGGAGTGATTCCTGCAGTGTTAGAGTTGTCCATCCTTAACCTTGGATCTGCTATGGGCCGGCATCTGTTGGCTGTCTAAGGACAGGTTTGGAATTTAGCATTTTCCCGCACCGTGAGGGAGAGCAACCACTCAGAGATTTCCAGAAACCGTGGATGCCTCACTGTAGAGCATGAGTGCTTTGTGTTCTCTGTGAGTCGGAGGAATATTTAGAGAAAGAGTACAACTCATTAGGCCTATGGATCTGTGGAACTATTTGCTAACTCCTTCTCTTTCTTATCATATAACACAGTATGACTCTTCAGAGATGAAAATGACGGAGCTTAGACCGAGATAAAGCCAGCCCACTCCTAAAAACAAAAATCTTCCTGGGTAGGACTGAGCGTGGTAGTTCATGTTTTTGTTTTATGTCCAGTCCACATCTTTCACTTGTATCCTCATACAATTTTTTTAAAAAGATTTTATTTATTTATTTGAGAGAGAGAGAGAAAGAGGGAGTGCACACAACAACGGGGGGTGGAAGGCAGGGGCAGAGAGGCAAGTAGACTTCCTGCTGAGCAAGGAGCCCAGTGCAGACTCCCGACTGGATCCAATCTTGACCTGAGCCAAATGAAGGCAGACACTTAACTGACTGAGCCACCCAGGCGCCCTCCTCATACAAATTTATCCCTGACCGTGTTTTAAACATCAGTTTCAGTTTTTGACTGTGATCTTAGGCCATTAGCCACTGATTTTTGTTGCTATTTGTTGGTCTTACCAAATTAGCCATTCGCCCTCCTTATTTCAGTTAGTGTTGCCAAATGAACTGTTCTAAACAGAAGCAGTTAGAGAAAAATTTTATATCTGCTACTCCCTAATTGTTTAAGAAAATTACCTGAATACTTTTTAAAAACTGGGCTCTTGATGATGCTGATTATGAACTATGTTGGCCTTTCATAAAATTAATTGCTGCGTTTTGATTGGTAGGATCTCCAGAGGTGGGTAAATGGTGCTAACGAACATGGCTTTGTCCTGGTATCTTTTGGAGCTGGTGTCAAGTACCTGTCCGAAGACATTGCTAACAAGCTGGCTGGAGCTCTGGGGAGACTGCCCCAGAAAGTGATCTGGAGGTAAGGTAATCATGCCGGTTGTTTCTTCACTGCTGATTTTCGGTATCTCCTTGCATAGTCTGCAGGTCCCAGTCCACACAGCGCACTGGCTCCCTGGCAAGATGAGCAGGATGCCCCTGACTTCTCTTTCTGTTTCTTAGCCTGTTGAAATCTAGGGACTAAATTATGAGACTCTAATGGATAAAGAGAGAAGTATCAAGCCTATGTAGCCTGCAAAGAAAATATGATGCAGAATGATTTATCCTTGTCTCGGGTGCATTTTTATGTTACCTTCAGCTTTATATCCTGTTTCTCCTTCTCTTAGTTATTGTCATTTAAAAAAATTGTTGTGATTGCATGCATTTCTAGATACCTTCTATATACCTTCACGTTAGTGTTGGAATGAGGTAAAGAATGATGGGTGAATGAATAATCAGGTAAAATGTTTCATGTTTCATGGAACTGTTTGTCCTTTATACATGCTTTTTTATTTCATTTATCCAAGAGACTGGGTTTTAAAAAACACAGTAACTTGCCAGTTAATGCTGATTAAAACAGATCCATAGATTGCCCCCGGCTTCCTTTGTGAGGCCCTGCCAACAAGTGTACGTCTCCGGACTTCCCAGCCCACCATGTAAACATCAGACCTGAACACCATGTACCGTGGATGTCTTTAGTCCCTGCCACTGCCCTTTGGGGTCCAGGGATCCTGCAGTGAATGACGTCAGCCCCAAAGGTTCAAGCCATTCCAAGTAGGGTCTGAATACTAAAGGTTTTTTCTTTATAACAATTGTGTAAAGATTCGGTCCCGCTTTTCCTGTCTGAGCTATGAAATGGACACATATTTTTATCCCCACATTTTAGGACTTCTTTGGATGCCGGTTCGATTGCGATTCCCCTATTAGGAAAACCAGAAAGCACCCTTCTGCTTTGTTGAGGATAGTTTGTGTCTGCTCAGTTCAGACTCTTGCCACTCCCTCAGTCATTAGCCTGTTCGTGGTTTATCTTGGAAAGATCTTGATCTTTAAGAAACCACTGAATTGTATCCTTTGCCCCACAGAGCTCCTGTCTCAGGGGCCAAACTAGAGAAGAGTACTTCCTGCTTTCTTCCAATTCTCACACCTTTTCTTAGGTTCTGTCTGCTGCCCAGTGGGGCTTCCCTGCTTCTTTGCGTTTCTTCTTCTGGGTCCTGCTGGAGAGTGACTTTCTAGAACAGGTTAATTTGGATGCTTCCCACCCCACCCCCCACCTCCATAATTGGGTGAGAAGAACTGAAGGAAAATCTCAATATAAGCCAAGGGCTTTTTGTTTGTTTGTTTGTTTTTCATCTTAATCAGTGAAAATGTGAAAAAAGAATATCAAAATTTTCTTGTTGCTAAAGCATGGTTTCCTTCTTAAAATCAACAAAAGATCATGTACCATTTATTTTAAATCTGATAATTTAACCACAGAGTCTATTCCAGGAGTTAAGTTGGATTTTTGAAAGATTCATTGTCTGATGATGTACATTTTAGGTTTTCTGGAACCAAACCAAAGAATCTAGGAAACAACACTAAGCTCATAGAATGGTTACCACAAAATGACCTGCTTGGTAAGTCAGCCACATGTAGGTACTTATTTGGCTTTTGGATCTTAATTGTATAAATGTGATTTTTGTATGTGAACATCTTCTCTAATATGTGTATAGTTTATGAAAGAGTGACCGTGTCATCCAGTATCTCATCTTAGATTTCAAGCCAACAAGTCAAATCCTTATTTATTGGAAAATAATTTGTCAAGTATAATCCTTTGGTCTATAAATTAAAATTTTTTGACCAGTCACTAGTTTTAATTTTCTGGAAAATATACTTAATAAGTTATAGAAACTGGCAGTGAATAAAGTTATATCTGATTATAGTAATCAGCTAAAGGTAGTAAAATTAAAACAATGAAAATACAGATTTGTGTTAGAGTTTTATTACAGACTTATCTGAGAACTCAGAAAAATTCAAAGTTACTCGTTTATTTGAAACCAAAGAGAAGCAAAAGGCCAAGGAAACATCGTTAGGCCAGTAAGCATCCTAACTTTATTTGGTTCATCTGTTTAGATTTTCCCATAAGTCACCAGACATTTTTGAAACATTTTATTAAATAAACACATGATTTATTTATTTATTGAGATTCTGACCCTCAGATGAAAACTGAAATAACAATTATATGCATTTATTTTAAGATATTTGAAATATATAATTTAACTGTTGAATAAGCGTAGATAGTAAAACTGTAATTTCATTAAATTTTTAGGAAAACATGATGCCATATTATTCTTTAAGATATTAAGGAACTTAAAAAAAATGGTGCTGAGTTTTGGCAATATTGGCCATCATCTGTCCAATAATACTAAAATATACCAGATTATGTAAGTGTCTTTAAACAGTATTCTTGAAAATAGGCTTTTGAAAAGTGTTTTTTAGATGCAATAAAGTGACCCACCCTAAAAACCAGCAAATTGAATTTTATAACTGAAAAACAGCAAGGAATTTTCCTTATATATATATAATTTTTTTTCATCTAGTTCATTATATATATTATTCTATAAATGACAAGATTGAAGAAGAAACAGGGCAATTTACCTTTCTTAATACTTGTATTTTCTTTTTTTTTTTAATGTCTTTACTATTATGACTTCAGGTTCCATAGAAGGTAGAAAGAAGCAAGAAATTTAAATAAGAGACTCTTGACTGCCTGCTCTTTCAGTGCCACAGTGTGATACCATGATCTGAGAACATCTGAGCTGTTCTCAAGGGTTTTTTTGGAGAGGCTGTACAGCGAGGTCTAGCTGCACAGTGGTCCACACCCAGTGGCCCTCCTCAAATTCATAGCTCTTCTGGGTTCCTCAGAATCTCAGTTCTCTGCCTTTGCCAAGATTAGTGTCCTTTTATCACCAGGTATGACTTTGTGGGTCCTCTTTTGGCTACTCACCGTGATCAGAAGATTCCTCTGGGATGAGAAGTAGGACCCGAACCACTTCTTTCCCCTTCCTTCCTTTCATACTCCTCTCTGCCTTCCATCCACCAGCACTGTCTCAATTGTCACTGTAGGACTTGGGTAGCAAGGTTTTGTTCAAAGAAAAGGTTTTCCTGCTAAAAAGAAAGTTTGAAATGCACCGAGAGGGCAGGTCCATTAGATGGGCTGAGTTGAGAAGTCGTCTATAGGCAGAGGTGACACTGAGTGATTGACCCTGTTAGATATGGGGTGGGAGTGTCCCAGTGCCCAACTGAGACGGAGGTTCGACACCCAGAGTCTGTACTGTACCTGGTGTGTGAATATTTAAAAGATTTGTTTCTGTGAACTGTAGTTCCTTTCTGACCATGGCACGCACTTTCTAAGTGCAGTGTTTCTTTCTCCTACACTTCTTACACGAGGCTTCTGGTCCCTTTTTGAAATATAGGCTGCTCAGGGGGAGATCTGGGTGTGGAAATACCTCATTAATTTTGATAAATTATCTTCTTTTATCTCCATGACAACTAGATGTTACATGATGTTCCATTGCTTACAACTAATTTTTATATGTGTCAGCCCCTACTTGTTTATATCCCCAGACTGTGAAATTGGACCCTAAAATTGTGAAACACAGAAGCTGACATGACTTGAATATTGTAAATACTTTGTACTGCACACTGTTCCTCCTTGGATAAGCACATAAACTCTTCATGGTCTTTAGGAGTCCAGCCCCACATCTTAACTTTTTTTTTTTTTTTTTTTTTTAACAAAGTGTGTGTTCTGCTGTTAATACAGATAAATGCCGGGGCGCCTGGGTGGCTCAGTTAGTTAAGCGTCTACCTTCAGCTCAGGTCATGATCTCAGGGTCCTGGGATGGAGCCCCACATCTGGCTCCCTGCTCAGTTGGGAATCTGCTTCTCCCTCTCTCTCTGCTGCTCCCTCTGCTGGTGCTCTCTTGCATTCTCTCTCTCAGATAAATAAAATCTTTAAAAAAATATATAAGGAGAGGGATAAATACTTGGGTATCCAGAAGTGGCTATCTGGTTTTAGTAGAATGTGGTTGCAGCCTGGTATTTTTGGCATTTCTTGCTTTCATTGACTTCCTATTCATTATTGGCCACTTAAATAGATGTGGCTAGTCAGCTGATACTTGCGTTTGAGGGAAAGTTAAAGCCACAAATTTCACGTTAAAGTTTAAGTTAAAGCCATAAATTTTGCATTTGAGGGAAAGTTAAAGCCATAAATTTTAGCCATTTAAAAATGGCTCTTAACTAATATATACAAATCAGTTCATTATTTTTTATAAGCGTTTTAATTGAGGTAGAACAAGAATCAGTGAAATTATGCCTTTAAAATCTATATCTAAAATGTATATTTATTATAGGGTGGATTTTTAAGAGATCCCTGGAAGATCTCTTCTTAGAATAATATACAGTACTGTGAGTTGTTTTCTTTTTTAATCCTTCTTTAGGGCATTCAAATATTAAAGCCTTCCTGAGCCATGGTGGTTTGAATAGTATTTTTGAAACTATGTATCACGGTGTACCTGTAGTGGGAATCCCACTCTTTGGAGACCACTACGATACTATGACTCGGGTCCAGGCAAAAGGCATGGGGATATTGCTAGAATGGAAGACTGTTACTGAAGGAGAGCTGTATGAAGCATTGGTGAAAGTTATCAATAATCCCAGGTAAGTTTTCAGTTAACATGAAAGCAAATGAAAAACATATATACCACAGCATATTGTCAATAACCAATTATTACCATGAAGTTGTCAATAAACCAGTCATAGAAATATCCTTTAGATTCCTGTGTCTAATGCTTTCTGTCCATCTTCTGTAATTTGAAAAATAAAGACAGCAATCATACGGCCAGCCAGGTATGGTCTTGAATAATATTCTACCAGGATTTGCCAAATTGAAGGAGAAATTCCAGTGAGAAAAATCACGGGTTCCGAAAATGTGTCAGATGTTGTTTTCTATGTCTCATTTTAATACTCATAATATCTGTATACCGCTGTTTTCATTATTCACATTATAAAGATGAGGCAGTTGAAACTCAGAGGGTTTAAGTAATTTGCCCATAGTTACCCAGCTGTTAGAGTAGAAATTTGAACCAGGACTGTCTGATTCCAAAACTGGTGCCCTTTGTATTGACTGGTGCTGGGTTTCCCTAGGGCGAGTATCACCAAAACACAGAGATTTATTGACTCAGGTGCATGACTAATCAGAATCTTTATTTATGTGATTTGGCTAAATATTTGATTTCTTGTGTTAACCCAGTTAACCACTGAGTCTCAAAGGGTCTGGAGAGATGACTCATGTAGTAACACAGCAGTATTCCCCATTTTTATGTGACATTCAGTTAATCTTGGCATTGCATATGACAGTAGAATTTGGAGGGCTCTGTGCTTTTTCTGTTTGTACCTGCAGGGTATGGGTAAACACTGGATTGAAAAACATTGTCATAGTCTAAGAAACAACTGACAATAAGAAAAATTCTTTCATAGAAAATGATGTAACTTCCATATAAAAGGCTGCATTCAGGTCCACTGAGGTTCATTATGCTGCCTTAAAAGGGG
>RCUC01130456.1:0-14566 GCA_003697995.1 Taxidea taxus jeffersonii
AAAAGCAGGCTTACACAATTCACTGCCTTGTATGAAAATCATCATAGAGTATCCATTCTAGCACTGCCAATTTAGAAGACAAATTTCTTTTCTTTTCTTTTTTTTTACTTTAAATGAAAAGGAAAAGGAAATAATATAATGTTCTCACTGTGGGTTCTTTCAGGGGAAAATGTCCCAGTAGCTACAGGCTCCCCATTTACCTTCCATTACTCCTACTGATGATTTTCTGAGCTTTCTCAGACACTGTGTAATGCTAGTGCCTTTTCTTTATTAATGTGAAATCAACTAAGTCTATTCATGCTCATGTCAAAAATGAGAGATAGAATGACCACTACACATGGACATAAGGCACTTTAACAAGGACTAAAGGGCAAAAGCAATAATAATAAAAATAATTGTGTTTTCCCATACTTCAGCTGGCAAAAGAGACCTGTAGGGTAGTCTCACCAACACCCTTAATTTTCCATCCAGTAGACACAGACTATGGAAAGAGAAAGAAAATTTTCATGCTACTATAAAAGAGATTTAGTCTTCCTATTGTGATGACCTCAAATATGATCTGCATGATTCTTCCACAAAAATCAAATTAATGTGATTTTCCTTTGTTACCTCATTGAACAACATACTTGAAGTTACTACTATACACTATTAAACACTATATACTATTTAGTGTTATGTAACTATTTAAAATCTATTTCCATCTAAAAAGGATTTGAGGTAGGCAATGTGAAGAACATAATACAGTGAAGTTGATATTAGAGAGATGAAGTCCAGAGCCAAAGTAAGACCAAATAAAACATGCCAAGAGCAAATGCTAATATAGTTGTTGTTATTAGAGATCAAGAATCTCATCTTCATATTTTACCTGTTATTTAAAATTTTTAATTTTTAATATTTAAAAATATTATACACACAGAAAAATGTTACCAAATCAACATGAGTTAAAACAATACATGTGAGTTTATTTTTTTAAAGATTTATTTATTTATTTGAGAGAGATAATATGGGAAGGGGCAGAAGGAGAGGGAGAGAGAAGCTTTAGCAGACCCCTCGCTGAGCTCAGAGCCTGATGTGGGGCTTGATCTCAAGACCCTGAGATCAAGATTTGAACCAAAACCAAGAGTCAGATGCTTAACTGACTGCACCCCCCAGGGGCCCCTTGTGAGTTTATTTGTAATTTGCATTATGCTGGCAGTTAGTTTACTCCAGCTATAAAAGCATATAACATTTAAACAAACCACTGGGATATAATACTTATATTAACTTCAGCTTCTTTGATATTGCATGTCTCTTATTATTTGACTGATACCTGACAGAGAAATTGGAAAAACTGTGCTGAGCTTTGTAAGTACACACATTAATAACAATAAAAGAAGCTTCATGCCATGGCAAAATATTACCTTGCCTCATTTTTTGTTAGTTTTATTTAAAAAAAAATACAGAAAGGATATTCAAGTAACCTCTTATAAATTTATTACTAAAAGCACCATCTGCTGGTTACTAGAAACTGATGCATTTCAATCTATTTTCAGATTCGTTGATAAAAGAATAGAAAAACATTTTTCTCTTGCATGTCTGCACAGACTCCCTTCTGCATATTGAAGTTATAAACCTAGAGAAACAGGAGGTAGATTTTATTGGTAAAATGTTTTAGTCTGTGTGTGTGTGCGTGCAATGGAAATCAATTTTACAACTTGCCTTTTATTGGAAAGCTTAGGTATATAAATGAGAGTATTTTCTCTTCTAAATCAGTCTTACATAACCAAAAGGCAATTGTTAGTTCAGTAAGTGCAGAGGCCTCCCCCACAGGAGACATCACAAAATCTAAATTGAAGTGTTTTAACTAGCCCAGCCTATAGCCTGATTCTAGCCCACAGTAGGTTCTAAATAAGTGTTGGCTGAATGAAGAAAGGGAAAATAAATTCGTGACTATGACTTGATATGAGATAAGACCAAACCGGGGGGGGGGGGGGTGATAAAGCCCTCATATTTTATATTCATTAGATAGATATTTTTAACTATGCCAAAATTTGATGTGTGAATTTAACATTAGCAAGGGAGGAGTGATGCTTTTTAATTTTAAAGAAAGATCGTCATGCAAAGAATAAATTTAGAATTTTTGAGATTAAAAAAAAAGGAATTAATTCTGGGAAGTATAAGAGACTTCTAATATGAGCATTTGACCTAATGGATTATAAACATAGAATAAAGAAATCTTCTGTTGCTATACAGCTTTTTTTGTAAATTCAATAGAACTCATTTTCTACATTCTCTTAAGACTGAATTTGATTATTTCAAATTAAAATTTAAGATGTGAAATTCTGAGCTGTAGGAAGGGAAGGGATCCCCCCATTTTTTAAAATTAATGTCTCCCCATTAGAGATAGAGAAATTGAGTTTCAAGGGTAATCAAAATAAAGTGAAATCACACAGGTAAAATTGATAGAGCTGACAACTGAATTTAGGCTCCTAGTTTTCAAAAATGTTGTTTTTCAAATTTATAAAGAAGGCTTTCATATATACCAGTACATTTTTCTGAGTGGTGGGAGGTGATGGGTAGGTGAGGGTAAATACAAGTTCTCTTATACTATATATGAGTAACCTCCTAAGCTTTACTATGGTAGTACCTTACCATTTCTCTTATGTGATACAAATATACCTCTTTAAAATCAACTGACATTTAAAACATTTACCAAGCATTGGGCTCCCCTACCCACTTAAGAATATACTCTCAGTATTTCAAGATGTGATCCAGCGTCATAGTTGAACTAAAAATGATTCTGCTTTCATTACATGATAGAGCAAGTTTAACAGCTGAATCCACAGATACTTTCCCAAATGTTGGGACATTTCTGAATGCAATGGGAAGAAAAAGCGCATTCATACAAATTCTGTAGTACATAATAAAAATAAATGTTTGGCATGGCTTTAGGAGGAAACTGCCTTTCCCACGAATGTATACCTAGTTCTAGGAAAAAATTAACCTTCGTAAATCTTAGTATCAATAAGACATCTTCATCAAACAAGTGTCAAAATTATTTTAAAGAAGTAACATATTTAGAGTCTATACACAATTTTTAAAATCCATCTGATTTTGGTATTCATATGCCAGAGAAGGTCCAAGATTGAGAGTTGACATTTTGGAACTACCTGATCTCTCCCTCTCTTTCAAAACAACAGGTTTGTTACTGATAACCAGCTGTGATAACCAGAAATGTTGGCATCCAATATCTGTAGCATGAATACCTATATTAACACAAACACTATAATAGTAATAATTTTTAGTGAAAATTCATTGGGTATCTATCCAATATCATTGTCTCTCAATAGCATCTGGAAGTTCTTTGAGAGAACCACCCATTTTCTCCATGCTGAAGTCACAAAGGTTTGGGTGGTGCTGGCCTCTGGGGAGAGCTCTGATTTTCACACACCATCCTCTGTTCTTTTTTTTTTTTTTTTAATTTATTTGTTTGACAAAGAGAGAGAGAGATCACAAGCAGGCAGAGATATTGGGGAAACAGGCTCCCTGCTGAGCAGAGAGCCTGATGCGGGGCTCGATCCCAGGACCCTGAGATCAGGACCTGAGCCAAAGACAGAGGTTTAACCCATTGAGCCACTCAGGCGCCCCCATCCATCCTCTGTTCTACCTGTCTTCTTGCCTCAGTGAGCCGTAGCCAGTTCTCTGCAATTGTCTCATGGTGACCTCCTGTCCACTTTGATAACTGACCAAAGTTATTCTGAACAGAGTCAATCCCAGAGCTCCTTTCCCCAGAATGTGTTTAGTGGCTGGAAGAGAAACATTCTCACTCTAAACCAGAAATAGGCCAGCCCCTTCATTATTGTCTGCACCATGGTGAGATCATGAAGGGATCTAGATTTTTACATTAAACTTTTACTACAGAAGAACAGAGAGTAGGTTAAGTCCTAAGTCCTGGGTCACACTGCTCTAACCCTTGCCTGAATGCCTCTTAGTTGCATGAGCCAACCATTTCCCTGTATTGCTTATGACAGTTTAATTGAAGTTTTCTGTTTCTTGCAAATAAACAATCACAATGGCAATGACAATAGTTACCATGATTTAAGTATTTCCTAATTGAAAGTCATTGATTCCCCCAAATGCTTAATTATTACCTCCATTTCATTGATAAAGAAACAGATTTGGGGAGGTTGAAAGACCTGCTTAAGATCACACATCTTGGGGTGCCTGGGTGGCTCAGTTGGTTAAACAACTGCCCTCAGCTAAGGTCATGATCCTAGAGTCCCAGAATCCAGTCCCACATCGGGCTCCCTGCTCTGCGAGGAGTCTGTTTCTCCCTCTGACCTCTCCCCTCTCATGTTTTCTCTCTCTCATTCTCTCTCTCTCTCTCTCTCTCAAATAAATAATCTTTTTTAAGAGAAAAATATCTTTTTTAAGAAAAAAAAATCACACATCTCATAAACTGTCAGAATCACAATTCAAATGCCATCTTTCTGATAATAAAGTCCAGACTCTTTTAAACCTGATACTTTGGGTGTCCCAAATGACAGCATGATTATCAAGAAAAGCCATCCTGGGCTTGAGTATTGGGTTCACCATTATTAGTTGGGTGACCTTGGACAAGTTACTTAACCTCATTGGGTCTCAATTTCTTCAAACATGAATTTGGGAAAATAATAGTTCCTAATTTATATGAGGATTAAAGAAGTTAATATATATGAAGTGCTTAGAAAAGTAAGTGTATAAGAGTAACCACTTAAAAATATTAGTGCTTATTATAATAACTAGTGATAAAGTTAATTTGTATATCAGGCCCACAAATGGAGGCCACCCCAGTGGTCCAGCCCACATCACAAATCTATACCTAAATTAGCCTGCATTTATGGGAGACACTGGCTAAGGAAACCTACTTAATTACTCACAGTCCTAATGACAATCTTGCAACTCAGTGTAAGCTAGCTTATCTCATCCTAGAAAATAAGACCTGCTGGCCTTATACAGAAATCCCCAACCTCCTAGCCAATAATGGCCAGTTCCTGAGTTTCCTCTCCTAAGGCTCTATAAAACTCACTCTTGCCCAAAATCCCCCAGGGGATTTGTGATTTACTGAATATGAGGCATTGTGCTCCCCCCAATCCAGGGATAGTTTTCCCTTGAGTAAAGGACACCCGACTTGTTATCAAATTGTTTTAGTTCTGCCATTTGACACCAGGTTTATATCTATTAGCTTTCCTGAAAATGTCTTCAGGTTAGGTTTCCTAACCAACAGAATACAGATTTTTTTTTTTTTAAGCATATCATCACTGCCTAAAAACAGCTCTAAACAAGTTTCAGTTGGAGACATGGGTTTTTCACCCAGCTCACATTAAGAATGACTGCAATCTTTCTGGTTTTGTCTTTTTATCCCACATGCATCTGACTTCATTGATTTTTCCTTCAACATATATTTATTCAAAGTTCAGCTGGTGTTAAGGAGTTTGGGAGCTGGAGGATGGAGTAGCAAACATAAAGCAGATGAGGTTTTAACTTTCAAGGGGCTTAATAGTCTTGTGGGGTACAGGAGATAGACACGTAAATACAGAAGCTCACACACAATAAATATATTTCGGACAAAAGTGCTACAGAAAGTGTCAAGCATATTGGGATACAATGCAGAAAAACAGAGGTTCACATCTAGTCCAGGAAGAAAGGGGAGGGTCCTCTGAGGATGAGACTTTTATCTAGAACTAGCTTTACCCAGAGAAAGGTGTTTAGGACAGAGACCACAGCATGGACAACAACCATGAAACAGAAAGCAACTTTATGCTTTCAGAGAACTCGAATATTCTCCTGGAGCTAAGGTAGAATGAAGTAGGGGATGTATAGTCAGGCACTTCACCAGAGAGACTGACACAGAACAGATCATACTGCATTTTGTAAGCAATTTTAGAGATGTTTGAATTCCTCCTAGGCGTCTTCAGTAAGACAGAGGTGTGATTTCATTTTGTTTTTGAAAGAATTCATTGTTCTGTAGAGGATAGATGGAAGAAGCACATAAGTAAATTTGTGAAGAATAATTAGGAAGATATATTTGTGGTCTTAAGAGCAGATTATTGCCTTCAAGAGGGTGAATCAACAATCATTTAAGAATTTGAATTAATAAGAGATGGTAATGAACTAGATAAAACTGGTGGAATAGAGGTTATGGTGCCCACTCCAATCCCCTCGACTGGACCAGCTGCTGTTTAAATTGGCTGCTAGGCTGACAGCTAATCCCTTTTACAGAGAAATTAGAAAAGCTGCTTGGAGGTTAGATGCTATTCCAGTTCTTATATTCATACCCCAAGCCAGTCTTTGGAGAGTCTGACACTCTCCAAAGGACTGTCCCCCTAGACACAGAATATTTGTGCTTCCAAATCCCAGTCTTAGTCTCTGCTACTAGGGGACCTGAAAAAAGACATCTGGGCAGTTGGCAAAGGACAAAATATTTTGAAGATGATTTTCATTCTTCTAGCCAAAGCAACTTTTACTTTACTTGCACTAGAGGTCGAGCTGGAGATTATAGATGTGGTTATGGAGATTATAGATGTGAATTCAGTTTGGGCCATTGGGTTTGAGACCCATATGAGCCAAGCAAGTAGAAATGTCAAATTGTTGCTTAGCTATAAAAGGAAAAGAAATAAAATTAGATGTATGGAAGTCATAAAACAAAAATGCAGCATGGGAACTGGGAGAGAGAATAGCATGAAAACAGGGTCAAGTCTCCCCTTAAAGATTTGAAATGATCAGTAAGCCATTTGCTAACAGAATTCTCTCCACTTTTCTGAGAGCCCTTTTCATGTTGAGGTTTGGGAAATATACTCTGCTTGTTTGTTTTGGTGAGGACACTCTTTCTGAAATGATACCAACTATTCTTGTAGCTTTCAGCTTTTTGTATCATGTATTAGTAAAAATTGTGCAGAAGATTTTTTTTAATTAAAAAAATTTTAATTTTTTTTCCTTAAGTAGTGCATCAGCTTTATCTGGGGTTGAGACTCAGAGTAGAAATATTAGGGGTCATGTTTAAATCACTCATAGTTTACCTTTTTATCATCAAAGTACTCTTTTCCCCATCTCTACTTTGAATAGGCTCTATAGAATGTAACCTTATTTCCAGCCAATAAGATGAAAGATTGCATTTTGTCCTATTGGACTAGTATCCCTTTCTCTGATACTACCTTGTCACAAAAATGTCATATATACCTCATGCAGGTTTGGGACTATCCCCTGACTTTTTTTTCCCCATTAATTTAGCTAAATGAGCTTCCATTTCCCTCTGATGCCTGTTTACATTTCAGAATGTAAAATGTTTCCTAAACCCTGGGCCTGAGTTTTCACTGCTGAAAGACACATCCTATGCAAAAGAAAGATTTTTGTTATTGTTTTGTGTTTGAATCTATAGTTCTTTCTTCAAAGGTGCATAGAGTAAAGGAGTAGGGAAGTATTTTCTTCTTAAATTAAATGTAGAGAACATCTCAACACGTGGATACAAAGTAGCAATCAGGCTAACTATACTACACTGTTTCTACATACTACAGAACCAGGGAGTAACACTATGTAAATTAAATAACTTGTGGGCCTAATCACACTGTATGCAATATAAGAAGTTATAAAAGATTAAAAGAAAAATTAGAATAACCTTAGAATAAGATACAAAATTTATTTATATATATATCTTCAAGACTTTTAGCTCCTGGAACCCTCCAATATCACATAGGTCTTGGGCGGGTATAGAGCTCTTTTTTTCCAAGATAATTAGTAACATATCAATAACAATGAAGAGCTATTTGGCTATATATAATAAAAACTGTTATGTAAAACTCTTCCTTAGTCATGGTACATTTTATATTTGAAATAGAATTTAAATTCTTTATAGGGAACAGAGAAAAAGGCAGAACAATAGATAATAAGTCAGGTGGGTAGGGATAAAGAAGAGAGTTTTTGAGGGGTCCATTACCCTCCTATGTATGTGCAGCATTTGGACTGATGTCATTCATCATTTGTCTTCTATTTTTCCTTTACTTAATTACAGACAGGCCTATCTTCTCTGGCAGTATGTGTTTGTGTTTTGGGGGACAGGGAGCCCGGTAACATTCATATGGTTATCCCCTTTGAAAATGATCTCAGTAGTTTGGGTGGAGAGGGGAAGATCTAAGGAGATTTACAAGTATATGTTAGTAAAAAGAGGAAAAAAAAACAGAATGGAGGAAAATAAGAATTGAGCAACAACAAGTAACAGAGAAAGAGAAGAACAAAGAGGAGGGAAAAGGGAAGGAAATTTTAAAAGGAAGCTAGAGGCAAGATGGAAGAAAGGAATAGAAGATCAGAGAGAAAGCTGAAAACACAGGGAAAGACAAGCTACTTGGTAGCTCTTTCATCAGGAGGATCTCTACTTTTTATCAAAACGCATATGTTGAGACATGGCATTGCATTTCTTACTACATACTGTGCTACACCCATGGTGATCTCTTATTTTTGGTAATAAAAGTTATAATTTCAGCAAATGGATTTTATCCATTAACTCCATAGTCTGCTTGATATAACCTGAGATTAAGTGAAATTTAAAGTGCAAGTGCACTCAAAGGTGTAGGTGAAGTCTGTTGCTCTTAGGTCTAACTGAATAATAGCTCTCTGCAAAAACCCCAACCACATAACACCCTGGATCCACAGTCAGGGAAACCCCATGGGCTTCAGATGGGATAGTGGCCAGAGAGTTCACTGGTTTTTCCGTGGAGGCTCCTGAAGCTTGCTGTTTGGGTTGATATTTTTACAACTGTATATTTGAAAAGGCACATTTCTATAATGGGGGGTAAAGTCAGCTTTCTTTGTCCTCTGCCTCCCTTCCTCCTTTCCTTTCTTCTCCCTCATTCTCTTAGCACAAATATTCCATCAGAACATGCTCAGGCCACAGTGTGAGGATATAAGGGTTAGAGCTTTACAATGTCAGTTTCTAGAACTGTAACTTCCCACATATATTATACATTCATAAGCAAAATGTGAAGCCCTAGGGGGGAGTGCAGTGAGCCATGATCTATGGTTTACAAGTGCTGTCGTTGGGAGAAGTAACACAGGACTCTTCACATAACTCGGCAGGTGATTTATTCCTATTTAGGGATTTCAGGCTGCACCATAGGCACATAAATTGAAATAAGCTGACGAATGGCTTCTATACTTCAGCCCAGATATCTTAAAAGGCACTGTGCATGCTCTAGGTATAGAATCCCTTCGAGCGCAAACCTCTGGAGAGCTAGGTGGGAAGTAACCGGCCAAAGGGTCCAACAGCTACCGGAGAACCTTCACCTGGTACCTTCAGTATTTCCAAACTGAGTTTTCTCATTTGGAAAATGTAAAGAATAGCCAGATTTCATGAATCTCAGATGAGATGGCTATGAAATATTCACAAAGCCAAGTGTCTTCTCCCAAGTTTAGGGCACTGAAATAGTTTGTTTCAGGATAAGGGCAGCCCTAGGAATCCCCCACTCATCACAGAAGCATTACACTGTTTCGATGACTTGTTAACAAGACGTTTGGCTATGTGTAACTTCACAGACTTCAATCCAACTTATCAGAAAATGGCTCACATAAGGCTGTGGCTGTACCTCTGTGTCCTCTAGCTTTTAGTTTTCATTCAATAGGTTTTTCAGTGAGCACCACATATGTGTTGGACTGGGAATTCTGGGTGAGGAATGCTGGTATGAACACAAGAGAAACAAAATCATACCCTCAGGGAGCTTACATTCTAGAAGGAGTGACTGGTATTAAAAAAAAAAAAAAAAAAAAAAAGACGTACCAGTAAAAACTATACATGTTTAACAATGCTAAGTACTCAGGAAAAAAAGCCAGGGAGGGCTCCCTGCACTATATTTGTACTGACACTGTGCAGCTGCACAAACCACAGTCCCTGGCCTGAAATGAAGGCGCTCAGCTCGGTGATGGTGTCAGGCATAGCAATAGATATGGTGCATGGGCCATAGGCGTCTTCACAGAAGGATGCCCAGGAGCTTGTGGGAGGGAAATAGAGAAGATATTTGTCCCTGACTGTGATGTGCATGATGTAGAGAAGAAAATTAGAAAAAGTTTCATAGAAGGGGTGGGTGTTTATTTGGGATCTTGGGGAATGTACAGAATGTGCAAAGATGGCCTAATTAGCCAGGGTGAAGAATTACAGGGGCAAACAATAGCCCCATGATTATAAGAATAAACTAAATATTCCTATTCCAGCACAAGTTGTGAAGGTATTTTGGCCAAGGAACAGTCAGGAAACTGAAAGAACAGAGCCCGATCTGGGCTTGACTGGATTGTGGGAGGACAGGCATGCAGAGCAAGGCAGGCAGGATCAGACCACACCAGTCATTCTTCCCCCCTAAGCAACAGACTTGATTAGGTGGGGCCTTACGTGACTGAGGGACTGGTTTAGATCTGTATTTTAGAGATGTCACTTGGTAACTGTCACTTAGAGGGGGCTGATCTGGAGGGGCAGGACTGTAGGTGGAAAGGCCACTTACAGAGTTTCAGCGTAAGTTTGGGAAGTGTATTGTTTGCTTCCCTAAACTTGGTTACTTACAGTGTGCCCACATGGTTCAAATGACTTGCCAACTACCCACAGAGTAAGCTGACCTGTATCCAATTAATAGCGCTTTATTCAGTAGTGTTGATTGCAATCAAAATAATGATATTTAAAATATTACTAATTGTTTATATTTTGTTGAGTGGGGAGATAATTTATTCTCCAAAGAATTTCATCCTACACTAAATGAAGAAAAATAAGCTGATAACTTTCCATCCAAGATTGTTTATGAAGAATTTTAATGATGTGAGGGAATTTCTATAGCATGTGAAATAAAATAAACATTTAAAAACATTATTTACCATCTCTTTTTCTATTTTATATGTATATTTATGTATTGTATTTTATATATATAATCATATATATGAATATATATATACATATAAATAAAATGTTACAATATTTAATAGTGGCTATCCTTAGGTAATTGGATAATGGGTGGTTTGGGCTTTTTGTTTGTTTTCTTTTACATTCATCTATGTGGTTAACAAAATCTGTTCTAAACTATCAGTAAAACTACTTATTTGAAAAATTAAAATATAGGAAGTTCCACGTATTTTATCCTTCTCAATGGTGGAATCAAATTCAGGCCAAGCATATTGTAATGCTTTTCACGTTATGCGAAAAATGATTAGGTTGTCAAAATATCAAAATGGTACTTTATCCATTATAGAAATAAAGCAGTGTAACTCATTTCAAGATTCCTGTAGGTGTTTCTGTTCATTAGGACTCTTTAGAAAGTGGCAATGACCCACTTTTTAAACAATGGCTTGGGCACCTGAGTGGCTCAGTGGGTTAAAGCCTCTGCCTTCGGCTCAGGTCTGATCCCAGGGTCCTGGGATCGAGCCCCACATCGGGCTCTCTGCTCAGCAGGGAGCCTGCTTCCCTTCCTCTCTCTCTGCCTGCCTCTCTGCCTACTTGTGATTTCTGTCAAATAAATTAAATCTTTAAACAATGGCTTATGTAATCTGAAAGAGAAAAGATGCAACTGGTGTATGGATCTAAAGAAATAATGAAAACACAACTTCAAAGAATCTCATGCCAGATTCAAACACTACTTGTTTATTGTTTTATCTTATTCTCTTCCTCTATGGTTCTCTTGTTCAGTTTGCTTTCTTCTTCATGCTGACAGCATTCTCTTTTACTTCATGATTCTTTCCATGATACAGGTTTAGCAATAGCGATAGGAGAAAAAAACAAAAACAAAAACAAAAAACAATCTCCCAGGATTTATGTTTCAATTCCAGGGAAGACTCATTGGCCCTATTTGGTTTACATGCTCTTTGTTGGGCCAGTCATTATTACTTGGGCAGTGGGATGGGGGAAAATGATTGTCCAGGATTATATTTAAAGTTTGGAAAGGGGAAGATGCTATACTGAAGAGTATATCGTAAATCATTAAGTAGAAGATCTGCAATCCATTCTTTCCTTATATTGGGTGCTGTGTCTCATAGGGAAAGTGCATCAGGATTATTAACCTAAGTGGAAATGGAGAGGTTGTATGATCAAATCAACCACTTTTCCTTTAAGTTATGTAATTACACATAGTTATTAGGAATTTCCTATGTTAATTTGGGCCTACATGTGGCAAGAGAGGATGTGGAGAATGGTGTCTG
Source organism: Taxidea taxus jeffersonii (assembly GCA_003697995.1). Lineage (NCBI taxonomy): Eukaryota > Metazoa > Chordata > Mammalia > Carnivora > Mustelidae > Taxidea > Taxidea taxus. The sequence goes on from RCUC01130456.1 coordinate 12,178, forward strand.
AAGTCCCAGACTTTTCCCTGTTTTGCCTCTACCAGTTACTTGTACTCTCAGAAATTTTAATAAAGTTGATCCAGGGCAAGATCTCTAGTTTTTGCAAGTACAATTGACAACCCAATCCTTTGTGTTATGCCCTGCCAAAACAATATGGAATGGAAGTGGGATAGTTCCCTCAAGAAATAAATGGACATACACAACTACATTATTTTTATGAAATTTCTCTTAGTAACAGATATGTACCAAAAAAACTTATATAGAAGAACAGTAAATGTATTTTCTTTAATTAAGATCAATTTTAATAATAGAGCAAAGTACCAGATATTGTCATGAATGATAAAAATGCCAATATGTTTCCTAGGAAAAACTTGCATTCCTAGTTTTCTGGGGAAAATGGTTTCCTATTATAAACTGGCAAATTTCTGGGATTGAATTTCTTCAAACTGCAAGAGCTATCCTATACATTGCAATCTGGTAAAAACAAAACAGAACAACCCAAATATATAAATACGTATGTTTTTGGATTTACTTGCATTCATTATTCCAATAGGACTTGGACAGTTGGAATTTTGACCTATAAATAAACTAAACAATAAATATGGCATGTCACAAAGAACAGTGGGTTGGATATTTGGCAACTTCTTCTGAGAGTCAAAAGAAGAGAGGAACCAGGAATTCTGTAATAAATAAGTCATAGCCCTGATTATTAGTAAACATTTTATTTCTTCCCCATAATTATAAATGTGGTTTTGCTTTAATGTTAAAAAAATTATCAGGGTCTTGCAAAGGAGTATATGTATATTTGGTGATGATATACAAATTGGTTATGAGGATTTCTCCCCTTAGTGAAACCATGTATCAAATTCTACCTGACTTGTATCTTTAAATAAGCTTCAAGGAATCATTGGTAATCATATTTGTTCTTAGAGAGCAACCACAGAAAGGTCAGATTATAGTTCAGAATACATTTTCCTCAGTAACAATATTAAAATGTCCTAACAACCCTAAATTGATTTTACATTGCTTTTACGTTTATTTGATTTATATTCATTTGCATAATAAAATGGTTACTAGTTTTTGTAATGCATTGTAACTTATACCTACATTATATAGTTCTAATTATTCACAATTCTAGTTATTCATGTTTTAACTTTTGTATTCCTAAACTTTATCTGGGTACAGTTATAACCCTTCATAGTATATTTGTCTTTATCCTCTGGTTTCTGTCCATCTTTCTTGTAGGATGGTGCTCGGTTAAAGACAAAACTCTAACAAGGAACTGTATTGTTTTACATTTTAACCAAGTATAGGATAACAGTCTTCCTTTGTTAATAATAATTCTCTCGTATGGGATTTTGACTAATAATATACCTAAAATACTAGCATAGTGCCCGGGATATAACAGACATTTAGGAAATATTAGTTTGTAATCCTAATGGTCTCCCACTTATACTGTCTTATTAGCTCTCCTTTAGCTTACTTCTTTTACTCTACCATGGCTCTATATTCTTATAGATACTGATAGTAGATTACTTTTTTATTAATAGCTTGTGTTAACTAGGATATTGTATAGTACCCTCTTTGTTATAGAATCTACCAATCTACCAATTGATCCAACATGGACTTGCTATATTTTCCAGGCTTAATCTACTTAAAATAATTGACCAAAACATCCAAATCATGTCCCACTTCAAATAATAAAAAAATCATTGTCTTTCAACAGGTGAAAGGCACTGAACAATCTGGTCCCAGTATTGATTCTATGACCCCCACTCTACCTACCCTGCCCCTTGTTCAGTTGGCTTCGGTCAGGCTGGGTTTTTCTAGGTGATCCCCTAAGCTCCTGCCTCACAGTATTTGCACTGGGTTTTCCATTTGTCTGCAATACTCATATACAACATTCCCCCATAGCCACACACTACTCAACTTCTTCAAGCACTTGCTCAAATTACACCTGCTCAGGAAGGCCATCTTCATCACTCTGTTTAAAATTTCACCTTGCCCCATATCTTTGTATCCCTATATTTTTTGTAATTTGTTCCTGTAATTTGTCCAATGCAAATCATTTGCTTATTCTATTTATTACTTATAAATAAAATAGAATTTATTTATTTATCATAATTATTTCTGAAGTTTAAGCTCTATAGGGAGAGGAGTTTATGTCTATTTTGAGCACAACTAAATCCTTGCTGTCCAGGTCATAGCAGGTACTTAATAATCATATTTTGAATGAATGAATAAATTAATCCAAATTAGTCTTATTCTCACAATTTTTATAATTTAAGCTTTGATTAAATCAAGCTTACAGGTTGTCATATATCTCTAGTGTTAATAAGGTTGAGATTGCTCTTGGTGTTATTCAAATAGCTCAGAATTCCTTCAAAAGCTGTTTCAG
>ML101645.1:0-21318 GCA_003697995.1 Taxidea taxus jeffersonii
TTTTTTTATTAAGGTTTGAAGTTCTGCAGCAGGCTTCTTTATAAACTTCAACTTTATAAAGTTTGAATTCTTTAGCAGGCTTCTACCTTTGTATTCGATGAGTAAGGATTTAGGAATTTAAAAATATTTTTAGGGCCTTTTAGGGCTCATTATGAAACTCACTGGAAAAACTGTCAATCAGCAAATCAGCAGGCATAGAAGAGAAGTATTTATCTTGTATCTCATTTTCTTCAGCTCAATAGAGATAAAGATAGTTGAAACTGAACTTGAAGGCTCAAGGTGGTTCATTTTTTTTAATATTCTGTAGCAATTTGAGAACAGATTTGGTAAATATAGGTTAATCAGAGTGTATTTTGCATTTTGAAATTCTTTCCTTTGAACTTTGTATTTTGAAAATGTGTGGTTATTTCTTAACAATAAAAGTATTCTTTATTCCTGTGAAGGAAAAATTATTTCAGTCTGTAATCATTTGGGAAAACAATCCTAGGAAATAATACATTTATTTATTTATTTATTTAAGATTTTATTTATTTATTTGACAGACAGAGGGAGATCATAAGTAGGCAGAGAGGCAGGCAGAGAGAGAGAGCGGGGAAGCAGGCTCCTTGCTGAGCAGAGAGCCCGATGCAGGGCTTGATGCGGGGCTCCATGCGGGGCTCGATTCCAGGACCCAAGGCAGAGGCTAAACCCACTGAGCCACTCAGGCACCCAGAAATAATATATTTAAAGACTTGTTTAATTATAAAGCTTTATTGAAAAGTTTTAATATGAAGAATTATTTATGCAGAATTTTTTTAAAAGGCCATGAAACGGGAATGGTAATGACACTGGCTTTGAAATTAGGCAAACTTGGGGCAAACCTTGGTTCTACCACTTTCTGGATGTGCAACCTTAGGCAAGTTATGTGACTGAATTTCAGTTAGCCATTTGTTATTGGGCATAGTAAGAACTGCCTACTAGGGCTCTTATAAAGGTTAAACAAATTAGCCTATGTAAAGAACCACAGGCACAGTAGAGGTAAGTTTTCTCTCTTCTTCCTTCTTTCCTCATGGCAAGTATTAATATAGTATCTACTTTACAGATAGTTCTTGGAGATCATATTTATTTTGTTTCTTAGCAACCAAATGGGTGTGACTGGAAGGAAACAGGGAGAAAATGAGAGGGTAATCTGGTAGGTAGTTATGTGAGAACGTCAGAAAGATAATCTTGTAAATTAGAAGAAAACATTTTTTAGTCAGGTGAGTGATTTTTGATCATACATTTGTAATTAAAGCTTTTTAAAAACAGTGGAGTGAATACAAACATGCTTACTGCCAGCTGACAACTGCTTTGGTTCAAAATTATTGCCTTCACCAGTAATTTATGGCAGCAGAGAGAAACCAGTACACACCTAGTCTTGTTTATTCTGCTAATTCCTCCTGCTCTCCTTAGAGGAACAATGTAGATACAATTCTTTTTCACTGTGGCTTCAGTCAGAAAGATAAACAAAAAAATGAGTTTTTTTTTTAATCTCTCTTGCCCATCCACATTCATGCATACTCCCTGTAATTTCCTGAGTAACATTAAAATCAAGTTAAATTGCTAACTTTTGGACCATGTTTTTATGATACTTTTAGAAATATTTTTTATAATCTTTTGTCAACACAAACATTAATTACTTAAGGTCAGTTGAAAAATCTCATCATGTTCCAAATTTTTAAAAATTGGACTTTTCCTTCAGGTTTACATTATGGCTAGTAGTCATGGGGCAGATAGATACAAAGAAAGTGATTTATTATTTCTGCTGTTAAGGAATTTGTATCTATTCATTGGGCTAAGACCAGACAGGAAGTGCTTCTGGGTGGCAGGGATCCCACTGAAAGCTGAAGCTTGGGCCAGGCTTTCAGGGTGAAGAGGGTGTGTCCGCTGGAGGAGTATCCTGAGGTAGTTTGAAGGCAGCTACTTCCCAGGTATAGGTGGGGAGGGGTGTGTTGACCAGTTGGAACTAGAGATAAGAATAAAAGGAAAGGTAGATGAGAACAGTGCTTTGCAGGTCCTAGACACTGAGGTATTATGAAAAGTTCTGACCCGAAAGGTGACATTTTCAGAATAATACTTAGTGATACTGCTTGGAAGAAGTTGGAGAGACATAGAGGCAGGGAGACTAGTTAGGCAAATATTGCAGTAACTTGGCTACATGGGGGCTTGAAGTGTAAAACAGGATAAATGAGAGAAATCAGAGCTTGAAGAGTAGTTCTAAAAGTCACAGTAGTGGAGTGAAAAGAGGAAAGAGGGAAGAGATTGTTAGCCTACTGGAGCCAAGCTTTGTTCTCCTTTTAACTTCCCCCTGCTCTGTCAGCTTACTGGAGCCTAGCTTCTGCTCCTGTCCTGTCATTCACTGAAAGTGCTGCACATTTGGATGCTTCAATCTTGCTAACAAGGTCAGGACTGAGGGTGCGCCTGTCTCACTCTATTGCGTTGCCTGCTGCACTGATCTTGGTGGATGGCCCACCAACCACCCTGTTACCCAGATCAGACTCATTCTTTACCTGAACCTCCCACCTTCTTCCCTAACCACCTGTTGAGTCACATTTGCATATATCTCCAGACTGTGAATAGAGTAGAATAAATTAGCATAGCCTCAGGGCATGGTGGTGGCTGAGGCACAGCACCTAGTCATAAGGCCTAGGTCTTAAAAGGAAATGTTTTTAGAGCCATTTATTTAGTGTGTACTAATGGAACACTTGCTGTACTGATCACCCAGGATAAAAAGGAAGTCCTCATACCTGCCCTCAAGGAGCTCACTTTGTGGGGATCTGGTTTCTGACCTTAAATAAGGACTTTTTTTTTTTTTAATGTCAAATATTTTACAGGCAAGATTTCCCCTGTCACATTAAGATAATAGTTGTGTTTTTAGTAATTGCAGATTTTATATTGTATTGCAGTTTTAAATGAAGAGGAAGATCTTTTACATTTATGTACAAGAATCCACATTTATTTATTTTCATTTTATTTTATTTCTTTTCTGTGTTCCAAAATTCATTGTTTATGTACCACACCCAGTGCTCCATGCAATACTTGCCCTCTATAATACCCACCACCAGGCTCACCCAACCCCTCACCCCTCTCCCCTCCAAAAAAATCAAAATATATACATGATTTAAGCAGACTTTAAACTTTTAGTGCTTAGTACACAGATGAATCCATGGCTTACATGTGAGAACTTAAATCTGTGTGCCAGTTGCCCCCAGCTGCTTCAGGTTGGTTCATAGACTGGGAAACACTGGTCAAAGAAATTTTAAGCTATCTGATAGTAGAGAGACAGAGTCCTAAGCAGAGACATCCAGAGAAGGTGAGTCTAAGGAGAGATAGCATGAGGATGGGGAGGGAAACAGAGACAGAAAGACAGACACAGTAGGACAGTTGACGGAGCACAGTCATCCGAGAAGATTCTCCTGGTCACATGGATTTATTACCAGATAAGAAGGATGATGATTCTGTTTAAGCTTCAGATTAACCAGATTAAGCTTCATTATTATTTTTTTAAAAGATTTTATTTATTTATTTGACACAGAAAGAGAGATCACAAGTAGGCAGAGAGGCAGGCAGAGAGAGAGGGGGAAGCAGGCTCCCCACTGAACAGAGAGCCCAATGTGGGGCTCAATCCCAGGACCCTGAGATCATGACCTGAGCCGAAGGCAGAGGCTTAACCCACTAAGCCACTCAAGTGCCAAGCTTCATTATCATTTTAAAGAAGAAATAAGCTTAATTTCAGAGTTTTAAAATAAACACACAATTTTTCTTTGTATGAAAAGCCGTCACCGAGTAAGATGTAATGTGCACACTGATTAAGTGGCAAGAAGATCACACCCAACTCTTGAAGGACAGAAGTAATATTCTGTTTATTACATACTCCGGTGCCTACCACTGTGGCTTGGACTTAGAAGATTCTCAAAAAATATTTATTGCCTTTCATTGTAGAGAATGCTGCCTTTAAAATTACAGTAATTTTTGCTACCTTTACCTGATAAATTTAGAAATAATTCTTAAGTCTACCGCCATACCAACCTGAACGCGCCTGATCTCGTCTGATCTCGGAAGCTAAGCAGGGTTGGGCCTGGTTAGTACTTGGATGGGAGAAATAATTCTTAAGTTATTAGTGAGATAGAGTGAGATAGAGGTAGTCTGGTCATTCTTTTGTATTTAATGGCAGCAGTCTCCTTGGGGTTAATAAACATTTTTGTCCATAGATCAAGAGATTTTGAAAGGGTTGAAATTCAAGTCATTCCCAACTATTTGCAGTGGTTGTTGTTGCTATTAATGTCTCAAAAGATTGAAATAGTTTAGGCTGTATATGAGTTGAAAAGTAAACTGGAGTGATTGTGCAAAACACAGATGTGGCAGATTATTTATACTGTCAAGCTTCGCAGTGTATTTTTTTTCTTTAATGTGTTTTAAAGCCTGCGTTTTCACAGTAAATCACCCTTATACACAGGTTCTTTTTTTTTTTTTTTTTTTTTGAGAGTAGGAGAGAATCTTAAGCAGGCTTCAGCAGAGCCTACCTCCGAGCTCGATCTCATAACCCTGAGATCAAGTCCTGGGCTGAAATCAAGAGTCAGACATTTAACTGACTGAGCCCCTGTCCACAGGTTTCTAAATGTTACTAGTCTTAGTAATTTTTTTTAACCAGGCAGGATCCCTTATTAACAGTCTTTCTCTGCAATTTAAATGCATAAGAAGAAGAATCCTTCATTCATCTATTTTTGTGTATGTATGAATTTTGATTTCTTGAGTAATACAGCAAGAGTTTATTTCTGTATTACAATAAAAATCCATAGATGATAATCCTGAATTCAGTGACCTCTCTTACAATTGAGTCTGCCTTTATTTGACTGTTTTGGCTGCAGTTTAATAGCACTGTTTTCCTGCGTAATTCACCCTGTTAACAATGAATATGAGGGACTTTCCAGATTCTTTTGTTTTACTGGAATTATATTTTATAGACTCTGCTTTGAAATAGTGGATTATTTATTATTCTAGAATGTTTTTGTTATCCTGAGAATATGTCTGGTTACCACATTATTCTTAAAACGAATAAAAGTATTTTTGTATTTGAAAGATAAGCTAGCTAACTGCTTCTTTCAAAGTAGAATTTTAATCTCTTTGATACAGTGAAATATACAATATCTCTTCCCCAGATTTTATAGATTCTATAATATTTGTGTAGATTTCATTTTCTTATACGAAGCCTGTTTGCTCTTAGTGAGCCAAAGAATTATCTCCAGGGGATCAAAGTAAATTGCTCCTTTATTGAAACTTGGTGGTGCTGTTTTTAATTTGTTTGCATGTAATTTCTATTGCTATATAGTATTTACAGTTGAAATTATTTTAGTACTATGCAGAAAAAAGTTTCTTTTTTATCTATACCTTTAAAGAAGCTTGATAGGTTATAACAATATTTGTGTTTCCAAGAACTTTAGATAATAGTTTTTGTTCTGAGATATCTGATATAAAAAGTGTTAAGGTTGCTAGGGAAGCAGCTTTAGTCTTGTTTCTTAGTGCACAGTAGGAATTTGGTAAGTAAAGCATATAAAGAAAAAGAAGCTAACATTTTACTTTATTTATTTTTAAAGATTTTTATTTATTTGAGGGAGAGGGAGAACAGGAGCAAGGGGAGGAGGAGGGGAAGGGGCAGAGGAAGAGGGAGAAGCGGATGCCCCACTTAGCAGGGAGCCCGATGTGAGTCTCAGGCCCAGGACCCTGAGATTATGACCTGAGCTGAAGGCAGACATTTAACTGACTGAGCCACCCTGGCACCCCTAAAGAAGCTAGAACTTTAAATTTTTACTTTTAACAAATTACTGACCTAGGATCTTAATATACTTAAGTCATTTAATCTTCATAGCAATTATTGTGATAGATATTATCACCCTACTTTATAGAGAGGGAAAGTACCATACTTCAGATTCACACAACTTGTATGTAAATAAGCCAGAATTCAAGCTCAGGTCTGTTTCCCTCCTAATAGAATGATTGTTCTACAACATCACACAGTCCCTTTAAAAAAAGGAATTAAGAAAATTTTCTTATTGTATAGTCATCATAATGCCTATTGTCTAAATGTGCATTTTATTCTTCCAAATACACTCAACATGAATTTTTACCATTAAATTTGTTCCATAGAAGGCAGAGAAAGAGGGGTTTATGGAGACTTTTGCTTAATATTCCAGTAATTTCAGATTCCATGGAAAATATTAGCAAGAAGCCAGTGCTCTTTGAAAAATTTGCTTTTTTAGAAGCTCACAAAATATTCTGGCAGTAATATTACCTCATTCATTCCTTTGACAGCTCCAACATATGTATTCTCTGGATTTATTAAAAAAGCTTTAATAATATCTTCATCCGTAAAATAGTTTTTCGGTTGAATTAAAATGCACTGCCAAGTTCAAGTATAGAGAACAGACCTCCTAGATTTGTAGCATTTTTAGAGTGACGTAGAGTGACACAGCTGTCAACTGGTAGAACTCTTAGTCCACCTTCACCATTTGTCTCTATGAATGCTTCAGAGTTTCTTTTTGATCTGTTTTACAAAATACCTGCATTGACAACTCTGTGACAGTGGTGACACTGGGATTGGAGTTGTGTAGCAGAGGAAAAACAGAGGGACCAATAGGTGCTAGCCCATGAGCTCAACTTGATCAACCCCTATGCCTGTTTACCCTGCTCTACTCTGTTCTTCGTCTATTTGGTGCTTTGTTTACAGTGTTCTTTCAGGTGTCTGATCAGTATCTTATGCTGAGCGTGGGAAATATGCTGGATTTAGTAAATTGGTTTTACCAAATACCATCACTGCTCTAGTAGCCAAAATGTTTCCTCTTTTCTCTAACCTTTTCTCCTACTTTCTTTAAGTTCATTTTCCTACGTTTCTTTCTTTCTTTAAAGCCTTAAAATCCCTCCACTTGTCTCTAAAGTGTCAAAATGTCCTCCACCAATTACATGTCTGGAGGTCATATGAACCATATGTAATTGAATTACAGAAATAAGAAACTTTGTTAGGTTCAGTGGACATAGAGATCTTAAAAATACTGAAGTACAGTCCCCTTCATCCCCAACACACACACACACACACACACACACACACACACGCATGAATGATGATGGCAGGAAGGAACAGAGTAGCATTGTTTAGTCACCTGAATTTTGAAGTTCTGAAAAAAGAAGAAATTTTAGATGATGGGCAGTGAGAAAGTTTGCCGGGATCCTAGAGAAGAGATATCTTAGTTGAGAGTAATTCCATGATTAACATACAGGGCAAGTTATAGGTTAGTGCCAAAAGTATGCCGTTTTACCAGGAATTCGATGAGATGAGCTGTGGTAGAGGTTGGAATCAAGCATGAATTGAGAAGCTTGAAAGGACTGTAAAAACTTAGCAAATATGTGAATGAGTGAAAAGATGAACTGAGATTTCTGTGACTTAAACTTAGGCATGTCTGTCCACGTATATTATATAATTCATACCCCCTACTTCCTTCAAAGTTAGAAAACTGTGTATGTGCTTTAGGCTGCTGACTGAATTTGTTGGCTTAAGAGGACTTACATTAACAATGGAGAAATGTAGGGAAGTTTGCGGCCACTGGGGCCAATGTACAAAAGAGAAAACAAACACCCTGTTCTCCTCCCTCTGTTCTGCAAGCAGTATACCAGTATGGTATACTAGTAACAATACTAGGATCAGGGAATAGATAGAGAAACTAATATATCTCTCAGTTCAAGAAACCCCTAAGGGGAAGAAATTTTTATACATGGGTTGATGATTGTCAGAATATGGATATGTACAAGGAGCATCTAGAGCACAGAGGAAGAGTCTGAAGGAGGCAAAGAAAATGTCCTACTAGATAATGCATGAGCTTAAGCTTGAGTATAGAATAGGAACTTGCCATTGGTCAATAGTAGGAGGAAAGAAGGCATTCAGGGCAGAGAAGACAGCTTGAGGAAAGCCATGCTCCTTTCTGAGAACTTGTCATTAGTTCACTGTGGCAAAAATGTAGTTTTTGAGAGAAAAGGAAGAGTAGAGAGGATTAGAAGGTTAAAGGGTTCAGATTATTTTAAGAGATCTCAGCTGCCATATGTAAAATTTTGAATTTTGGTTCTTTGTTAATGGGAAATTATTGAAGAATTATTTTGAAATACAATAATAAGAAATTTAATAATAATAATAGTATTATTGAGCTGGTACTCTATGTTAGGCATTCTTTTAAATGCTTCACCTATAACTCATTTAATCCTTTGGAGAACTCTGTGAGGTATGGATGCTATCGTTGTTCTCCTGTTAAAGATAAGGAAATGGAGGAAAACAATGCCTAGGCTCACCTTTCCAGGATTTTAAATCCAACTATTCTGGCTATGTGTAATTGTATAGGGTGGGGAAGGAGAAAGACCAGTTGGGAGACGATTTCACAAGTGTGGGTGGGAACAAATGGAGGCCTTGGTGAGGACAGATTTGGGGGGAAGAGAGAGAGAGTCCTCCCTGGAAGTTCTGGACTGGTTGAGGAAATTTCTGAGGGGCACCTGTCTCACTGTCTCCTTTCTATTGTTTATCTCCCATTTGAAACTTTGTTCCTTTTGCTTAGTTTTTCTCTCTTCTACTCTTCAGTCAGTAACACTGATTTATCCATTCTTTTAATGACTATGTGTTAGGTCTTTAGTTGGAGTAAGTCTTCATTAATTCCTGTACAGTTACAGAAGAAAAAAGAAAGACATAGTTCTTTCTATAAAAGGGGTGTTTGATGTTGTGTGACAGGTAAGATAAGTACAGAACCTGTAATTCAAGTTGGTGTGAGCAGAATGATACAGATTTCTGGGAGAGCCGTGTTCATTTGACTGTATACTTCATCTTCCATTTGTAGTTCTTTTTTTTAAAGAAAAGATTTTATTTATTTCTTTATTTGTTTGTCAGAGAGAGTGAGCGAGCGCACAGGCAAGCAGAGTGGCAGGCAGAAGCAGAGAGAGAAGCAGGCCCCTGGCTAAGTAAGGAGCAAGGAGCCTGGGATCATGACCTGAGCCTGAGGCAGTGGCTTAACCGACTGAGCCACCTAGGAGCCCCCCCCCATTTATAGTTCTAAAGCCATTTGCGATACATTTATCTGAGCTGGTAAGGTCTACAGCTCCCTGGTTTCTTTAACTAGCAGAGCTGGGCCCCTCATAGAGCCAATGCATATTCTAGATATAGAGATATAGAAAACTTAGTGTCCCCTAACACATACACACATGTTGCCCTTCCAGATTTTCCAACATTTTGGTTTTAAGAGGAAAAAAATCTCATTAGTGAATATAAAACCTCATTCACATCCACTACTGGACTGTAAATTCCCAAGGGTAAAGGCCATGTCTGTCTTGTTTATAGTAGTATGTTCTGATCTTTCTCATAGACTCGCTTATGGTTTGTGCTAGAATATTTGTTGAATACTCTATCTGAGGGCAAGAATTTCCTAAAAATATTTTTACTAAGAATTAGGAAATGAAAGCAAACAATAGTGCAGAAGTGAGTGAGACATAATGAGCACAAGTTTGTGATGCTAAATGAAACTACACTAAATTGTAGCCACAGAATGGCAAGAACAGTTTTATGTGGCAGCCCCACATGGTATATCCCTCTCTGGGGAGCTATAACTTTAATGTTTACACTTTTAGATCTTGATTATAAACCCAGCCCCTTCTTTATCCACTACCAGCTAGGGATTGATGTTATTCATTCTCCTTTCTATGGCCTCTGCCCATGGTGAGAATAGAACTTCCATACACATCTTTTCTGCCCACCTGGAATGGGGGCTACTGGAAGATACAACTTCTGTCCATTTGGTTCAGTTCCTCTCCTGGGAGGTAGAGTTGGTACCTGGTTGCTCTAACTTCATACTCAATTAGCCATGAACTAATAAACTACTAATAAACTGTGCTGTAACAGGGTCATAGTCTCCAAGTTCTACTTCTTCACCTTTTGTCCTCACATGTGGCAGGTGCCCTGGTCAGGTGAGAGGCCTGCTGTTCTCTCTTACTTCCTGTTCCTTTTTTATCTACTGTTTTGGTAAGTGGATAGAGTCAGATATGGAATTTAAAATGAGAGTCTCCTCTTTGCTTGAACACAAATCAGAAGCCTTGCCTTCTGTGCCATAAAGGGGGCTTGTATTTAGAAAGGGTTTACATTTACTTCTCATTTTCCTACCAGTATTTTATAGGCAGTAGTCCAGCAGAAAAGGAAGAAGGAGGTTTCAGAGGTACATCTAACCTTCTGGGTAAGACGAGGTTTGGGGACCCGCCTGGTCAGTATACTTCATGAACTGCTTAAGTGGCTAATTCTTTGCATTAGAAGAAGAATTCTTTGTGCTTCGTAGCTACACCCTGACGGAAGCAGTATTGATTAATGAATCATCTTTTTCCTTTTTTTTTTTTTTTTTTGTTAAACCATTCACCCTCTTTTTATAATTCTAACTACTTCTTGTGATTTCGGATACCTTTTATTTAAACTGTTTAATAGGTTAGGAGTGAATGATACTTTTCCCAAGGCTATTAGTAAATTTAGCTTTAGCCTAAAATAGTGAACTGAGTGAGAAAAATCATTAAAGAGAAAATCATTTGTCTTGCCTAGAAACAGAGTTTAATGGTTACAGTTGCTAATTTTTAAGATACATTTAGTAGGGTACCAATATATATTTTAGTAATTAATTTCACAGTGAGGCAAGAACTGTGTGACTTTTATCAACCCTGGCAAAATGCAGAAGCAGATGTTTGCATGTGGAATGGCTGCTCCTCATATATATTAATTCATTAATAATAATTGTTAATATTTATTGTATACTTAGAGATCAGGGGTGCTTTGAATACACCATCTCACCAAATCTTTTCGCCACTTTTAAAAAAAGATTTTATTTATTTATTTGCTAGAGAGAGAGTGAGAGCGAGTGCGCACAAGCAAGGGGAGCAGCAGGCAGAGGGTGAAGCAGGCTCCCTTTTCGAGACTCGATCCCAGGATCCTGGGATCATGATCTAAGCCGAAGGCAGATGCTTAACCGATTGTCACTCAGGTGTCCCTTTAGCACTCTTTTTTTGGTACTGTATTAGTTTCCTGTGGTTAATGTGACAAATTAACACAAACTGGGTGGCTTAAAACAACAGGTATTTATTCTCTCCTAGTTTTGGAGGCTAGAAGTCTGAAATCAAGGTGGTGGAAGGGCTCCACTGTCTTTGGAAGCTCCCGGGGAGAATTCTTCCTTGTCTCTTATCTTCAAGTGGCTGCCTCACTCCAGTCTCTGCCTTCATGATCACTTTACCACCTCTTTGTTGTGTGTCTGTGTCTTTTCCTCTTTTGTCTCTTATAAGGAGATTTGTCACTGGATTTAGGGTCTGTTAAGGTAATCTAAGATGATTTCCTCTCAAGATCTTTAACCTAATTATATCTTAAAGACCCCTTTTCCAAATAGGTAATATTCACAGGGTCTGGGTATTAGGACAGGGACATATCTTTTGGGGCCTACCACTCAACCAACTGCAGGTACATATTTTTAGTACTACCATTTCTCAGGGAGATAGTGAGTGAGTGGTCAATTTGTTTTGGCTCTGAGCTGTCCTCTCCATCATCACACTGTGATGCCATGCTGATCTATTCTGCTCTATTTGTAGATGATCTGTTTTGAAACATTGCCTGTATGATATCTTGTCCTTTATTTAATTAGGAATAAATTCACATCTGGCAAGTTTTTTCTATTTGTTCTTAGTGTCTGGTTTTGGAAGTGCATGGTGAGACTTACTAAAGAATTTTCTCGACGCAAAGACTGGAGTTAACTTGCCATGGTTAACTCCAGCAAGAGAAAAGGCAGCTCAGTACTTGACAGCAGCATAGACTTGTTTTTCTGGTTTAGTGAGACCAGTCAGAAACATCAGAGTTCTAATCCTGACTTCATCACTTACTAGCTCTAAGGCTATGAGCAAGTTACTTTAGTTCTTAGAACTTCAGTTTATTTACCCATAAATTAGGAATCCCTGTTTTGTAGAGTACTTAGCTTAGTTGAAAAAGTTAAACCTGAGCATTTAATAAGCAGTTTGCCCAAATTAAGCATGTAAGTATTTTAGAATATATAATTCCAATATCTATGATATTCTTCAGGCTTACTTAGGCCTCTTTAACTAGTAATAAAACTTATACTTTTTTTAGACAGTTGTTTATATCACAAATGATGAGGCTTGCTTCTTTAAATTAAAAAAATTTTAATATGTCAGTATCTTTTATTATCATGTACATATATGGTATCTTTTTAAAAACTCAAATAATAGTTGTTTTGCCTGTTTGTGGTATCTTCCACAGCACAGTTTGGTTTTGTTGTTTGTGTATTTTTTTAAAAGAATCATTCTTCTTACCCAGTGTCTGACACACATACCAAAAAGGGAAAAATTGTAAGATAGAATGCTGGTCAGATCACATCATCCGATTATTATACTTTCAGCATTTTGTGAGTGATGGCTCCTTCCTAAGGGGACATTCTTGTTAAGGTTGGAGGTCATTGTTTCTTTTTAAGAGCTGTGTGTTCCAATTCTGAATAATATTTTCTAGACAGGAAACATAACCATCTTTGATTTCATTGTCCTTTTTGGTAGATGTTTGTTGAAAATACTGGATGCTGGATAAGACAAATTGCCCCAGTTGTTCCTACTTATTATTGTTTATTTTTCCACAGTCGTGCAATCCTATTTGATAAAGTCATGGTGGTTAAATAGATGTATTTTTCACCTATTTTCTGATGAAAGAATGGATTTTGTTTTCAATACTGTCTTCTCTTACCCTCTTAAATTACTGACAAGTGAGAAATTTTCAGAAATTATGTGTTTTAGAAAACAGTATATTTTGAAATATGTCTTATTTCTTGGAATTATATAAAAACTCTTAGACTGTAGTCTTAATGTAATCTCTTAAATGGAACTGTTGATTATGTAATGCCAAAGCCTGGGAAGTTGTGAGCCCAACTGAGTTGTAGATGTTTGTTTTCCATTTCTGTGTAGATAGTATGGATGATGGATGCAAAATTTGTTTTGACCATTAGCATTTATTATTCTTGCTTCAGGAGGAGTGTATTGTTGTAGAATTGAATCTAGTGATGGATTTTAAAAAATATCTTGACCCAAATAATAGTGTATTACTAATACTGCCCTTGCTATTGATTTCCTCCTGAAGTAGAAAATGGTTTACCATACCCATCTAAACACCCACCCTCATACACATCCATGTGCACACACCCACTTTTCTCTTCAAAGCAGAATCATTTCATATTGGCAGTTACCATATAGAAAAAGAAGATACACTGCACTGGGAGAAATATATGTAAATAGTGTTTTTCCTCCTTGCCTTTATTTTTTAAATTCATACTATACAAAAGCATTTGGTAATATCTGAAATTTACTCTGAGGAGGTTCCAGACATGTTCAGTTTGCTGATGCTCTTACCTTTTAAGGAGCTGCATTAGGTGTTTAATTATTAATCTGATATTAATTACAAATAAAATTTTCTGTTATCAGAAGATGTTTTGAAACATGTAGGTTTTGCTGATTTTTATAACATCCCACCTAAACTTTGAAGTAGCTTTTAAAATATAAAGGTACATTTAGTCTTCAATAGGCATTGAAAATAGGGATGTCAGAAATTTAAACTTTAATGTTTTAGTATATATTATGCTTACGATTTTTTCTTAATATATTCAGTGCTAACATTCCTTTTGGCAACTGGCCATTCCTTTTTCAGATCTAAATATTTAATGAATTTAAAGTATTAGAAATTGCATCTGGTTTATGTTGTTGTTCTATCTCAATTACCGTCATAACATCTAGGTTTACAGTTAACTGTTAGTGATTTTAGACTTAAGGGGGAAACAAGCATTTATCTGAAGTTAGTGGTAAAACTTCAGTTATCCCTGAAACCTCAGGGCATAGATAATTCTGAATTACTGGATTTGCTAGATAAATTGACATTAAATATCTCAATTCTTTAAAATAAACACCATAACATTTTCATAAAAGTCTTAGAAAATGTATTTCTTTTGTGTATTAGTTTCCCATTGCTATGTAACAAATTACCATAAACTTAGTGGCAGGAAAAAACCCCACAGATTTATTATCTTACAATTTTAGATGTCAGAAGTCCAAAATGGGTCTCACTGAGCTAAAATTAAGGTGTTGGCAGGCTGTGTTTTCTTTCTGGAAGCTCTAGGAGAGAATCTGTTCTTTTGCATTTTCCAGCTTCTAGAGGCTGCCTGGCTCCCATTCTTTCCATCTTCAAAGGCGGCAAAGTCTACAGAGTATCTCACATCACATCATTTTGACACTGACTCTTTGGCCTCCCTCTTCCACATTTAAGGACACTTGTTACATTGGGCCTACTTAGTAATCTAGGATAATCTTCCTATTTTAAAGTCTTCTGACTAGCAATTTTAATCCATTTTACGGGAACTTTAATTCTCCACTGCCATGTTATCTAACATTATTTATCTCGAGATTAGGACAGGGACGTTTTGGGAAGCCATTATTCTGCCTACCATTTTGCCTTCCTAAACTGTTAAATTATGTATATCTAATTGACTCTAACTGTGAGGATTGCATGAGCTAGGAAGCCTGAATGATTTACTTTATCATCATCTGTTGCCCAGGAGTGACTTTAGCATCTCTTTCAGGCTTTACTTCAGTTTGGTTGGTGGGTCTTCTTTGTGGCTCACTAGTACTTTTTGTGAGTGACTGTACTTCTGCAGACAGAAAAAATTTCCATACCAGGGTCATTGAGGATTTAAATTGGTGTTTGGGAGGATTTAAATTGGTGTTTTACATCCCTTCTGACTCCTGGGAAGTACATTGCTATTCAGTAATTTTTTAGTTGTTTACTTTCTTCATTACCAAAAAAAGGTCTGTTCCCATCCTTATCATTCTGTTTCTCACCACTGCTACACATGTATATCTAACTTCTGGCCCTTTAGAGTGCCATTTTTTTAAGATGTCTGATTTTTGTCAGATTCTAGTTGGACCCTGGTCTTTTTGCTATCTGCTGTCCATTTGTTCTTTTGCATTGTATGTGTGTACAAGAGTTTTTCTTTCTTCCTTCCTACTTTTCTTTTCTTCCTTCCTTCATTCCTTCCCTCCCTCCCTCCCTCCCTCTTTCTTTTTCCCTCCCTCCCTCCCTTTCTTTCTTTCCATCATTCTTTCTGTCTGTCTTGTCTGTCTCCACCCTTCCTCCCTTCCTTCCTTCCGAGGTTGAGTAACTTGCACAAGCCTGAACATCAACGGCTGATTCACTGTTCGAACCCAGGTTATATATTCCAGGAGAGCCATGTTTACCATTTGATTGAACTGCTATCAGACATTCATCTAAACCTTGAAACTTTTCTTTCAAAATCCATTTGTCACGAAATTTTAATAAAGAGTTCTTTGTAATGTAAGGGAGAACCTTACATTGAACATAAATTTATTTAGTACTGGGAAGATGGGAGTAACACGGAATGATACTTTCACTCTGCTTTACCTTTGGAAGGCAAAAACAGGGAATCTGAAGGATAATGCTATGTTTTAGTAAAGTTGGTAGGAAAGGTTCATATATACCCACTTTTTAATTTAGGAGGAGTAAGGAATTGGGCTGTTTTTGTGACATTCTTTTAAGGGAAGATAAGAGAGGAAAGAAAGGGGTGAACTGAAAGACATCAGATATAAAGTGTCTGTTTACTCTCTGTGAGTCACTCACATTATTCTGTTTTAAAAACATGTTAGGAATTCATCTAATCTTCCTCAGGGCACACCCACTTCCCTCTAGACCTAGTATAGTTCACAGATAAATTGGTCTTTCTCAGCTCACCACTTTTGCTGTGCAGTCACCTTGCCAGGGGTGATTTAATGTTCTGTAGCTGGCTAGACTCTTCTTATTCTTTCTCACTTTCTTCCTTACATAAATGAGTACCTGACTAACAAATATCTTACCTAATCCTAAACTTTTTCTTTCCTTGATAATATTTCATGACTTGAAAAGGACATCTAAGGCACTAAGTACGTAATGATGGTCACTTTTTAGTTCATGTTTTGCTTTAATTCTGTATTCTTAGTTTCCTCCATTCTTGGTTTCCACAAATGATTATTTGTAGAAAAGATCCATTTTATGCATATTTGCTCCCCAACCTAAAGTTTAGGACATTGAATGTGATGTATACAATTGACCTTCATTTGCATGGTGGTACTTTGGGGCAGTATAATGCCTGCAAGCTTTATGTTCTTCTGTACAATGAGGAGATTTTATACAGAGTATATGATCAGTTACTAAATGGCTTTTTGTATTCTTTTAACTCTTTTTTAATATATGCATTCTCATTTTCTAGATAGAATGCCTGTTTGTAAGCATTTCCAGGAAAGTCTATGGATAGACATGAGCTCCGACAATAGGAACTTATATCTTAATGTACTTACATTTCTTTAGTTTTGAATTTTTCTTTTTTTGGAGGAGAATGCATAAAAAATAGTCTCTAGAAATCAGGATTCATAATTGGAGACTCTTCTAGAAACAAGGATTCACACTCTTTGCGTCTATTGTCAAACTTTTCATAAAGATCTAGAAATCTTTTATGCCTCATTAATTAAACAATAAAGAAGATTGGAGTTACTTAAAGAGGTTTAGCATATCCAAATAGTCTAAAATATTTGAATGAAGGAGAAGGGTCTTCCAAATATACATATATATATAATACATATGTATAAATGTGTGTGTGTGTGTGTGTGTGTATAAAATGTGGAGCTGAGAACTGCAGTTAACATCTGAGAAAATTCTTGGCTATAGCAAATGATTAGTGTCTGAATCTCCTGGATACATGAATTCTTCTCTTTAGCTTCAGTGTCAGATGGAATGGTTTATTTTAAATATAGTCCATTTTATATATGTGTGAGTAGGTCTGTGGGATAAATATCTAGAAATGGAATTGATTGATCTATTCATTCTTCTTCTTCAGAAGGGAGCAGACCTTAAAGATGTCAGAGGGCTGGGGTGCCTGGGTGGCTCAGTCGGTGAGGCATCTGATTGCCTGGGTCATGATCCTAGGGTCCTGGGGTGGAGCCCCATGGTGAGCTCTCTCGGTTGGGACCCTGCTTCTCCCCTTCATTTTCCCTCTGTGCGTTCTCTCTCTCTCTCTCTCTCTAACAAATAAATTAGAAAAAAAAAAAAAAAAG
The DNA here is from genome assembly GCA_003697995.1 of Taxidea taxus jeffersonii. Lineage (NCBI taxonomy): Eukaryota > Metazoa > Chordata > Mammalia > Carnivora > Mustelidae > Taxidea > Taxidea taxus. Next base: position 17,209 of record ML101645.1, read on the forward strand.
ATGTCAGAGGGCTGTTTGGAGGAAGTGTTCTATGTATTCAATTAACATTGCTTCTCTTTTGTTCCGCCTGTAGCACATTGGAGGATGGATATTGGAGGGCATGGGTCAGTGGAATGCAACTCGACTCCAACTTTTGAGATGTCATGAATGTCAGCATTGTTGTTGTTGCTTTGAATTTGCCTGTGCTCATAAAGATAGAATGAGCCCTTTGGACATTGTTATGTGTCTGCCCTTCTCCAGATGTACTTTGTGTTTCAGAAACAGAAGCAAATATCTCCAAAATAGCTTTTCTTTTCTTCAGAAAGTCTAATTCTTAGGACACCAGGTGGCTCAGTTGGTTAAGTGTCTGCCTTTGGCTCAAGTCATGATCCCAGGGTCCTGGGATAGAGTCCTGCATTGGACTCCCTGCTTAATAGGGAGCCTGCTTCTCCCTCTGCCCCTCCCCCTGCTCATGCTTTCTCTCTCTCTCTCTCTGTCTGACAAATAAATAAATAATTTTTTTTTAAAAAGTCCAATTCCTCAAAATTACTTTATGTCTTTGACATGTCATTGTGTTATGCCAAGATTGAAAACACTATCTTTTGAATTTTTTGTTTTTTAAATCACTAACACAGTGGAAAGCAGGCACTTTCTTGTCACTACTCTTCTGTCTCACTTAACAGTGTGAGTTTTCATGGACTGTGAGAGAGAGTCCTTGTTGAGCATAAGAATTTAAGCTGACCATTATTTATTCCAGTGTTTGTAAGTTTTCCTTGGGCTTCAGAAGATTCATCTTATCTTTTTGACATACGGCCATATCTGAAAAACCATGAGAGTTTTTATTTTTATTTATTTATTTATTTATTTTATTTTTAAAGATTTTATTTCTTTATTTGTCATAGAGAGAGCGAGAGCAAGCACAGGCAGACAGAGAGGCAGGCAGAGGCAGAGGGAGAAGCAGGCTCCCTGCCGAGCAAGGAGCCCGACGTGGGACTCGATCCGAGGACGCTGGGATCATGACCTGAGCCGAAGGCAGCCCCTTAACCAACTGAGCCACCTAGGCGTCCCGAGAGTTTTTATTTAAAATATTTTTTTAGTTTGAACTGAGTTTTGAGTATTTAGGCACATTGACATTCATACTAGTTTTGAGAGTTTTGTATTTTACCTGTATGGTAGATTAGTTCTTGAATAAACTTTTCTAATAACATTCATTATCTGAGGTGAACCTTGCTACAGGATGCATGGGGAGATGGTGAATATGAGGACAAGAGCCATGTACTACAACACCTGTCACATAATTAATAACAGCTAAATCAGGACCCCTGGGTGGTTCAGTCGGTTAAACCTCCAACTCTCGGTTTCATCTCAGGTCGTGATCTCAGGGTCCTAAGTTCTAGCCTCACTTTGCGCTCTGTGCCTAGTGAGGCATCTGCTTGAGATTCTTTCCCTCTGCCCTTCCCCCTGCTCACTCTCAAATCTTTAAAAAAAGTAATGGCTAAATCATTGTTATGATTTATATGTATCAACTCATATACTACTCATAGCATCTTTCCCGTGAGGTAAATGATAGTGTTATTCACCATTTATACAGCAAAGTAAAACACAGAAGGATATTGCCCAAAGTCACTCCTTTAGTAACAGCTCTGTGCTATGGACCTGGCCTGGCCCTAGAGTCCGTACTCTCTGTGGTATACAGTACCCTTTGACACATGATATTTTGCTGCTCTTAGGGACTACTGAAATCTAAATGACAGTCAGCTTAGTTCCCTTCTACTGCCTATTTCTGCCTGCCCCTTCCTTCACACCATACAAACACATACACACACACCCTGCATAAATGCCCTATGGTCAAACGTTGTTGTAGTTACTAAATTTAGATTGTGCTTTGACAAGCTTTTCTGTCTTCTGGTTCTTTTCTCTGAAGTCAGTGCCTGTTTTTTGCCACCTTGCCCTGTCTCTTTTGTCACTGCCAACAGAGCGTATTACCCACTAGTATTGTTCTACTTCATCTTGGAATCTTTCTCATCTTGTCACCTGTTACTTATCAGCGTTGCATAAGGGCTGTAAAGCTACTAGAGCACGCTTCTCTTTCGGCACAGTGAATTGAGAGTCACTTTTCTCAACTGTGTTTATTTGTTCTGGTTGTTAGAGGTGGCTTTTTTATTGCTGAAGAAGAGGTTTTTGCAAGCTACTTTACTCTTACATTCTTAAACATTTATTTATTAAGCATCCCTCAGCCAAGTTCTATACAACTCCCAGGAAAACTGAGATTAGTACATTGTAGCATGATCAGAAGACTTGGAGTCTGCGGAAGTCTTATACATATCATGAATCTAAAACTCTTCAGTAAATCTTCAGAAACATACGTCTTCAGTGAAATGGTAATGATACAAACACATCATATTTGTATAAGGGTTTACAGAATATAAAGTTTCTATTCATATGCTTCCTTGCTGAAGTCAGTGGTAAAATATCCACCATACACACAACATACACATACTAATTATATGAAAATTATACAATATAATATTACTTAATTGTACAAACATTCAGTAGAATTATTACCTGAATACAGTTTCTTAGTTATTTCAGAAGGTTTGATTCAAGACATCTTTGTGATCTTAAATATCATTCTTATCCTAAACTATGATTGGATATGAATTATTTTTCTGTATAAAATACATTATATTTCCATTTTTTGGATTCAAAGTTAAGACATTTCAGAAAGACGTATGCATTATTTATTTAGTAGAAATATATCAATTATTTTCTAATATGTGAAAACTCTGAATCACAGAAGAGAAATTTAAAAGACTTGTTAACAAGCCTTTAACATATGCTACTGTCCTTGCAAAATTATTTTAAGCTCTGTCTGCTGTCACACACTGAAAGATGCAAGGAAACAATGTGGCTTTGGCTAGAGCTTATCACTTCTCAGAATAACTTTGGTGTATTATCTTTAGTGGCATTTTAGGCTAGTTGGCCCACTTCAAAATATCCATCACAGAGATACCACAGATTGACTTAAACTTTGATGACTTGCAGTTCCATAATTGTCTAATTTTGGAACTCTGAAAGTTTGGAATTCTAAAAACTCTAATTTTAAATTCTACCAGTATTCAATAGCAGTTCTCTATTCTTGAGGGGTAAATGAGAATAGTTCTGATACTTGTAATTAATAATATTTATATCTTTTATTAAAAATTATTTGTAATATTTTGGCTTCTTATTTGCATAGACATTCTTAGAGAGAAATCTAGGAAAGTAGTGTGCAACCTTTCTTGGAAATATACTCTACCTGAGCTATGAGGTTAATGTTCTTATTGAAGTAAAATTAAATAGATATAGAAAGAACTAAGAGAATGAGAAATGCCATAAAACAAAGAAAAAAAGTAAAAACTTGAACTTAATGTGCCAATTAAAAAATCAGATGAAAGAGTGAACACTCCAGAAGAGTTTAGAAAATTTTGAAGAATAAAGCAAGTGGATTACCCTACCATATTCACAGTGTAAAGCTAAGAACAGGGCAGAATGCATGGTTTGAGACTGCAAAACATTCCAGTTTTTCTGGTAGAAAAGATCATTCTCATTCAGAGTTTTCTGTTTAATCTGTCTCCAGCTCAGCTTAATGCAGTATTTTTTTGTTTTTCAGTGAAGCTGTTAAATTTATTCACATTTATTTAGTAAACTTACTATGTTCCTGTTTTATACCAACTCTTCTGCCAAATGCAAAAGGATCAAAAAATTAGTAATCTGAATGAAGACTGCTGAATGAATTTACTGTTCGCAAGGAGTTTGTAAATGACTTGTTCTAAAGGCAGATCCTAATGAATTTATGAGTGTGTAGTCACTCAAAGGGCGACATCCCTTAGAGTCTTCAAAATCAAGGCCCTGAAACTTTGTTGAATTTAAGAAGCTTAAAGCAGATTACAGGGTTCCATCCCTAGAAATCTTGACTGTACAGTTCCATCCCTAGTACAGTCTAACCACTGGTCCTTAGTGCTTGTTTATTTCATCACTCCAAGTAAATGTTAAGAAATCTAATTCAGCTATGCATTATCTCCTACAGAGTCTTACCACACAAGGGATGCTAAAATATGCGTAAACATGAGGAGTTAAATCCAGGCAACA